>JAFEMH010003543.1:227500-259643 GCA_022495995.1 Adenophora triphylla var. japonica | reverse complement strand
TTGCTCAAACTGACAAGAACTTATTTGTCTCCACCCCTCCCTGTATTGATCAAGATGGACGGATTTTGATAGCTGTGTGTGAGAAAGGCTCTCATCTTATTTATATATATACATATATGTATATTTTTATTTTTTATTTTTTATTTTTTATTGTTTTTATTGTTATATTTATTATCATTATTTTTATTATTATCATTATTATTATTATTATTATTATTATTATTATTATTATTATTATTATTATTATTATTATTATTATTATTATTATTATTATTATTATTATTATTATTTATTATTATTATTATTATTATTTTATTATTATTTATTTTATTTATTTATTTATTTTGTTTTTTTTATTTTTTATTTTTTATTTTTTATTTTTTATTTTTTTATTTATTTTTTATTTTATTTATTATTATATTTTTTATTATTATTATTATTATTATTTATTATTATTATTATTTTATTATTATTTATTTTATTTTTTATTTATTTTGTTTATTTATTTTTATTTTTTATTTATTTATTTTATTTTTTATTTCATTTTTTTATATATTTTAATCCTTACCGTTTTGATATGAATATTCAAATCCTTTTAAAATTTGCTCTCCAAGAGTAAATTTGGATCTTCTCACATTCATTTTGGAACGAAGGGGGTGTAATATTTAAGAAAAAAAGTAAGTGTATATGAATACATGAGCGTACGAGTTGAGCCTATTTAATTGCCAATATTGGGTAGATGTCCGTTTTTATTCTTGATCGGGTAATTTTAAAAAAATGGAGCAGGAGTGAGTGCTCATATAAAAATAAATAAATATTAGCAAAAAAAAAGAAGTAGAGATAATAAGAGATTTTCATAATTCTAGCTTCACACGAAATTGCCTATTAGCGAGAGCAAAGAGTCAGAGGAAATGTTGCAAAAATAAGCTCAATCCAAGCCTCACCAAACTCCTTTACATAAACCAACAATCTAGACCGATATTCAAACCTTTTGACACCTAAAAATGCAAATGAAACAAACTAGCACATAGAAAAAGACTACATAATTAAACCCACATAGACAGCTAATTATTTTACTAATAAAGTTACCAAATATACTTTCTTAATTATTTTCAAAATTATACATACCACAGGTTAATTAATTTTTTTTCAAAATTAGGCATACTTTCAAAATTAAACCCACACACACCATGTAGGCCGTTGCCACTCACACACACACACACGTGCTGCACACATTTCTCACACCCACATGAGAACACACACACTCACAGCACACACACAAATAGCTTTGCTCTTATATATTCAAAAAACCAAATATAACCAACTATATATATCATAATTTATAGATAAATAAATTTAGATTGAGAAACATTATATTCGGCATTTTAAATCAGCTTGGTATCATAATTACAAATTCTGACATACATTCTAACATCATTTTCTTATCACTTGCAATTTATTTAACTTTCGCAATCAGATACTTGAGAAAGAGAAATCCAGCGAGAGAGAGAGAGAGAGAGAAGAGGAAGCTTGCTGGCCCGATCCTGGAGACAACGAACGGCGAATCGGCGGGCTCGACAGCAACGGGAGAGAGGGGCGACTGCGAGAGAGAGAGAGAGAGACAAGCGAGTGAGAGAGAGAAAGCGGAGTGAGAGAGAGAAAGGGATTGAGAGAGAGAGAGTAGAGAGAAAGAGGAACTTACAGGCCGGCGACGGAGACGGCAGCGGCAACGGCGTACGTGATGCGGAAATGTGCGGAGACGGGCGTTTGTTCTCAAATTACCGATGAGAGAGAGCAGAAAAGTGAGAGGGAGAAACTCGGGCGAGAAAAGAGGAATTAAGGGATTTGAGGGAGAAGACTTACCGAAGACGGCGACGGCAACGAGCGAGGCTGAGGGTTCTTCGAATTCGCCGAACTGAAGAGAGAGAGAGGAGGAGTCGTAAAATGAAAAAATGGGATTTTTCTCATTATATATAGAGGGCGTCATTACCGACGGACTTGGCCAGATCGGCGCAACACCGACGAGTACAAGTTAATGACCGCCGGTATTACCGACGGACATATGACCGCCTATTACCGAACCCTGCATTCTACCGGCGGAAATATTTCAAATACCAAACGGGAATAAACGAAATTTAAAAAAAAAAAAGCCCGCCGTAAAATGAAAAATAAATTCCGCCTGGTTCCGTTTGTTTTCCGTCAGTATTACGGATGGACCTGATAGCCCGTTTTGGTAAATGTCCGTCGGTAAATGCCCTGTTTTCTAGTAGTGTTAGGACACGTCTTTGATAATTAAATTAAATTGAATTGCTTTGCAATTGAAGGTTTTTACCTTGAAGCTTTTAGCTTGTTTGTTGGAGTTCTTTGAATTACCTTGTGAAGGTTCTCATCTTTTGGTGTTTACCTCTTCAAACCCTAATTCAATTTGTTGATTCAATTCGAATTGGGTCAAATAGTTGTTGATTCAATTATTTGCCTATCCTTTTTATTATTCCGCTGCAACCCTATTTACATCATACGAGCTTGGTCTTTGCTTCAAATCCAAGCCCCGGGCCATCTAGTGGTCACGGGTCTAACTCTAGAAACCAAACATAACATAGAGGTACATGCTCTTTCCGTCGTTTTATCATTGGTGCATTCATAAGACAGCCTTGGGAATTAATTTTGACATCCATTAGATTATCTCTGCTGGTGGAAAAATTTATTGCTTTATTCTGATTTCCCAGACCCCAAATCATTTTGTGATTTAAGGCTTTGTTGTTGTATAGTATATATCTCTTGTATCTTTTCACCAAGTACACTGTGAGTATTTTTGGAGTTCCAGGGTAAGTAGAATAAAACAACCAGCTTAAGGAGTGTTGAAGGAGGTGGGTATGCTTGAGGCGACAATAGAAATAACAAACGTTTCCTGCCTGTCACCCCTTTTTGATTGTATTGCCTGTCCGCATTGCTCAATAGAGATGCATGATTTTTATGCTATTGAGAATGAAGAAAATGAAATAAATATACTGTTGTTTGGGGAGGCTGGCGGGAGATTGTGTGATATAGATGCCCTTTTAGTCTTTCGTGGAGGAAAGTAATCAGTCACGTTTCTAACAATAAACCTTAGTTCTTTCTTCGATCTTCTTAAAATCCAAAGACTTTGAGCTGACCTTTGGTCTCTGATATTCTTCGTTATTTTGAAGTAAGGTATCACACTATTCTAGAGAAGAAATTGTGATGATTAATTGGTATTTTGCAAAGGTCACCATGTATGAATTCTGAACTTTCTTAATGGGTGCTCTTTCAATTTTGCCACATTCTGCCTGTAGAATTGAAATAAGCCTGGATGATGTGCTTAAGGGGGTCTTAGGCACGGGGACTTGGCGTTTAGGAATATTTCCCTTGTAGGTAAATGGTTGAGGCGTTTCAATTTGGAACCACATTCTTTTATTAAACCTACCAAATTCAAGTGACCTGCTTTCTGAACTCCTCCATTAAAAGACCAAGCTTTTTTTTTTAACCCCATTTGAGTTACTGACCCAAATCAGCTATTTTCTTGATCTGCTGCTGCTGATGCTGATTTTGATGCTATCTTTGGTGAGAAAATGGGAAAGCTATCTTTGGTGAGAAAATGGTTGAAAATTACAGTCCCAAGAGGAGTCAATTTACTTTAGTTTTCTTTGCTATTAACCACTGTGATGGATGGATGCACTTAAATTCAAACCATTTAATAATTGCCTTTACTGTAACTTCTCTTTTTTTCTTTTTCTTACAGATTGCTTTGTTCTTCAGCTAGCTAACAAAACCCATCATTATTTTTCATGAAATAACAGATTTGGTTGAAGTTCCGGTCATTGTCTTTTCTAAAGATTGCTACAAGTTAGCTCCATCAATGTAAGATTTTGTGAAGATCGAGGAGCGTGATGGAGGAATGATATCAGCAACAATGTTTTGGGGAAGCACGTTCCACGTATGCAATATGCAATATGGATGATTTTGAATTATTTAGAGAATAGTTTTAGATCAAATTATTTTAAAAGGAGTATTGAATCCTTCTATTTCATCTACCTTAATTATTAGGTAACAGTTAACTTTTTATTTAGATGATGTGGTTGATTAAATTTAGTTAATGCATTATTTTCTTATTGTCAGGTCCTTTTGATATATTTACAATTATAATGTATGCATATATAATTAGTAGAAGATTAGTAGTGTTTGATAATTAATGGTAAATATTCACATTTTGACACCAAATTTTATTTGGGTCGTCTATATCCGACCTAATTACTTTCCCGTAAAAAATGTGATTTTGGCGCAAAAATATATTTGGGTCGGGCGATAGGGTCCCTAATAATTTCCCTCCAAAAAAAAGGCGCCAAATATTATTTGGGTCGGCTATCTCGTCCCTAATAACGGGTACCAAAAACTATTTGGCTTCAAAAATTTCCCGCAAAAAAAAAAAAATAATAATAATTTTTATTAGGGTCGACTACATCCCGACCTAAATAATGTATTTGAGACGGTGACGGGGGTCCTAAAACTTTTAGAGTCGCATGTTATTTAGGACCCTCGTTTCCCGACCTAAATGTCGACCTAAATAGTATTTGGGATGGCAAAATGACTTTTTGGGACGGGAAAATGCCGACCCTAATAACTCTGTTTCTTGTAGTGAAACATTTTAGTGGTATAGTTTAGGGAGTTCATTTATCTTAACCATTTTAGTGGTTTGTTTTCCTTTTCATCACTATCCTTAATGAAAGTAAAATTCCCTTTATTAAAGTAAGAATTATGCATGTAGCAAATGACTATTCAAACATTTTAATGGTTCGCAATTGATGTATTACCTCATAGCCCAGAAAATGCAAACTGAATTTCATCTCTGGAATTTGAACCTCTTAAGTAAGCTGCAAAAGAGAAAGAAATTGCGGACTACTTAAGGCAAAACTTTATAGGAGGCTTGAGATTACTTCCAGCAAAACCAGCAAGCTACATATGGTATCAAGTAGCAATTACAATTGCGAACCATTACCTATCCCAAACTTGAATTGCCATTCATCCTAAACTTAAGTTACATACAATATGACAAAAATTAGTCGGCAATTATGACTTGAGCTTTCTTTGAGTAACTACACAAATGAATCCTTGCCGTCAAAACACCAATCGAGGTTCACACTACTAGAAACAGGCCTTTCACAGCCGGTAATTCTCCCAATTCCGTTGGTAAATGAGTACATTATTGACGGACGCCCGTCGGATTTCTGTGCGGAAATAATGATGGATGTGCAATACGACGGACTCAATTCTGCCGGTATTATTGGCCAAGTCCTCGCCGGGAACACAGTCGCCGGTTTGCTGAGTCGTCGCGGGAAGCTAAGGCATACGCCGGCCTTTGCCGGAGCCATGCCAGGTTCACGACGGTAACATTTCCCGCCAGTAAATATTAAAATAATAAATGCATTACCGATGGTTAAAATCTCAGTCGGAAAATCTTCAAATGTTTTACTGCGTACATGTCCGTCAAATCGGAAATCTAAAACATTACCGATGACATTTCCGCTGATAATGACTTTTATTTATTTTTATATTATTTACCGCATATTTCCGTCGAAGAACGGAATTAATTTAATTTTTTTATTATTTTTTTTAAATGCAAGGACAAATTATTGAGCGGATATTTCCGTCGGTAACGAGATTAATTTAATTTTTTTATTATTTTTTTTTAAATCTGGACAAATTACCGACGGATATTTCCGTCGGTAACGAGATTAATTTAATTTTTTTATTATTTTTACCGACGGAAATTTTCGTCGGTAATTTGTCCAGATTTTTTTTAAAAAATTCTATTTTATTATTAAACCACCTGTAAACCTGTTAAACCTGTTTTAAACAAATTCCAACATAAAAGAAACACAAACAACCTGTTTCGCTTGAAACAACCATCCAAATCAAGCGAAACATGAAAGGGGTAATGGGAAAGGAAAGAGGAAAAGGGGGAAAAGAGGGGAAAGGGAAAAAGGGGAAATGTTTGAACATCAAATAAAGAAGCTGTATCCAACAACCTAAAGCGAAATTGCGGTAAAGGGGGAAAGGGGAAAAGGGGAAAGAAAGGGAAAGGGAATAGGGAAAGGGAAAGCTGTTTCGCTTGGGGAAAAGGAAGGAAATGGAAACAAAATATGTTTGTTTGATTACATGCCAAAATAAAATGAATGGTTAACTACCACGACCACGGTTACCAAACCAGCTCTGTGCCTTGCTACCGCTACTCGCTGATCACCGCCACTTCGCTTTAAAGGTATTGATTGGCTTGACTCATCACGAAGCATCACCGTACTGCTGATTACGTGCTGCCTGGGGTGCAAATTCATGGTAGCTGAGTATTGTTGCATGCCGCTGCTCAAGCTTGTCGCTCCAACATGCCCCTGCAATCATGCTGCAGACTTGGGCAGCGCACTGGGCCTCCACACAGTGCTCTAGATCTGGTCCACTCGCCTACGAACCTTCTCTGGTTGACCCGATCATCAAACAGACTCACGGATTCACATGCACTATGGGAGAAAGGAAGCATGAAAAAGTATTGCGTAGTAGAGGCTGCTGAAATGGCATGTTAAAATACCACGATACTTTCATGCTCCTTTTCTGAATCCGAGCACAGCCCCGGTCTCCACTTTGGTTGCTTGTCTCGGAGGGGACAATGGTGCTAAGCTTTTCACGAAAGGCGGGCCGCTCGGTGTTCTCAGGCGCCATACTTCCTTCTTCAATAGCCTCGTCACGAGCCCGCCTATCATACTCTTCCTGAAAAAAAAAACATTATACACTATGGTAGAAAATAATATTTCTTTAACTAAATAATTTATAATTTACTAATAGAAAATGCTAGAAACACTTACATAAAGGGTCTGGTAAAAAGGGTTAACCCATTGTGGTCCTGAGCCATCAGGAGCCTCCGTAGTATGTGTAGCCATAAACACAGCAGCAGCATCAGCCTCATCATCTCCGTGTTTCTTTCGCTTAACATATAAAAAATTAAAACTTCAAAATTTCATCAAATAATAACAATATATAAATCAAATAGAGTATTGCTTAATTTACAAACGGATAATAAATTAAATAAGTTTACCATTCGGGACCAAGTCTCGCTGAAGTTAATCGATCCTCCAGTGTGCACACTCCCCCGCCCCTCTTGTGAGTTCCTATTATTTTTTACAATTTCTGAATTTTTTTGAATTTTTTCACTATTCCAATAGGCTTTCCACTGCTTCCACGCACTATTCGAGAAATTAGCTGGAGGCAATCCATCCCTTAGCCACTATTTTTTCATATCATACACTTTGCCACGTACCGCTTAGCAACTAGTTGCTTGAAAGCCTTCTCTATTTGTAGGTCGGAGAATCCGGGGCAAGAATATATGTGCTACAAAAATAGTAAAAGTAGTTAAATAAACAGGGGACTAGTCTACAAACTTTACAAAGGAAAGAGAATTAAGTAATTTTATCCGAAACTGGCAATACCAGATTGCGTACACATCTTTTGATATTGACTTTGGGGTGGGATAAAATTCCTCAAAATTATACCCACTTAATAAATTTCCAAACCATCTAGCAGGATCTTGACAACCACCATGTATAAACCTATTAAGATATTAACTGAAAAACAATATATCAATATATATATAAATAAAAAGACAATAATAAAATGTAAACATTATATAAATGACATTTACAATTAAATAATACTTACGGCTTTTACTTGGGAGATATAGATATTTCCATTTTTCCTTCCTCATTAATAATTGCGTCCAAATTAACCCGCTTGGGATGGTTCACTAACAGAACACTAGAGCTATCAATACCCTGGCGCTCAAATCATCATCACTACGTCCAGAACCCGGAGAAGTAGAGCCCTCCTCCGTCCTTGGTGAAACAAGACGATGGACAAAACCCGCAACCTTGCCTCTCTTTGAACGATTGCCACCTCGACCCGACATATCTAAACTAGTATATTATATATGTAGACATAAAATATTATCAAGTAGAACAAAATTTAAATAGTAGGAAGCATTCAAAATAATGACTACATGTCCAAGCAAATTATGGAGTAAGATGTTTGCAACCAATATACACTATGTTTGCATTTAAATAGTAGGAAGCATTTATTGTCCAAATCATGAGATAGATGTAATATTACATAGCATGTAAGAGTAACCAAGTAAAATTGAAAATCATGAGATAGATATAATATTACAGTGATAAGTGATATAAAATGTAAACATTATATACAAAACATTATCTGAATTAAAACTAAACTGATTCATTCACTACAATCTTGATCACTATCACTACAAAATTCAATTTCTTCTTCACTAGTTTTCTCGTCGTCGTCTTCTTCCCCATCTTCATCATCGGACCCAGATATATACCCTTCTCCTTCCTCATCCTCCACATTGTCATACTCGATTTCATTGAAAGTGACTTTCTCCCCTAGTGGACGGGTGTTTTCGGCCATTAATGCTTCATCCTCGACATTATCATTCAAGGAAATAATCGGAGGTATAGGCATTTCCTCTTCCTGATAACAATCATTTAATAATGAATCAATATTTGAAGTAGACGTTTTTGCACGCAATGGTATATCAAAAGTGCTTCTTGCTTTGGTTTTCCATACGGCCCACCATCCGCTAGACTCTCTTCGTCGACGGGGGTAGGGGTCATATACACCTGTTGTGCTTGAGATGCAAGAATGAACACATCATCATCATTATGCCTAGAAGAATGCTTTAAGTCAACGAGATCAAAAGTGCCATGTTTTGTAATGCCTCGCTCAGCATCCCGCCACTCACAATTGAAAAGAACTACAGAATTTCCAAGCAAGTACTCCAATTCAATAACTTCTTTCAATACGCCATAATAATCGAGATTTCCTTTGAGATTGACCCCGCTATTCCAAGTTGATTTCGTTTGGCCATATTCTTCGGTGTGGAATACGTAGCCATTGACAAAATAGCCCTTATATACATTCACTCTTAAGGACGGACCGTGTGCTAATGCTTGTAATCTCCCAGCTTTTGCATCTCCACGGTTGTTCAAAATCTAAATAAAAACACATAGATAGTAAAAAACTCATACTTCAAATTCTATTAAAAACATTGAATTAATGAATTGGCATTTACATAATTATTAAACCAGGAGGGAAATTCGTTGTCCGTCCTTATTGAAATCAATTCAGGCGCAATGTTCTCCACTGTTCTTCGAACATACCGGCATTCAAGGAGAACATAAAGTTGCTTAGTTCGTATTAAAGTTATTAGGATTAACATTACTTAATAACAAATGAAGAATGCTTACTTCAAGTAGTCCTCGACCTCAGCACAGTTAAGGAGAATATAGAGTTTAGCCGCTTTTAATTCTTTTTTGCTTAGCATGCGCGTGCACTTTCTATTGCCAAGGAATCGACCAGGAGAAGAAAAAACTAAATTTTTTCCATCAGGATCAGTGACTCCCCCCCCCATCATAATTGCGTCCCACTTTAGTGAACCTTGTCTCAATTTCGGGGTGAAAATATGTTGAAACAAACGACACAATTTCATCGACAATCACTGATTCAGACATAGATGCCTCAACTTTTGCTCTATTGCTCATATTCTTTTTCAAACTCCCAAAAAAAATCGTTCAAATGGATACATCCATCTGTACTGAACAGGTCCTCCAACTCTAGCTTCATAAGATAGGTGAATTGGTAAATGCTCCATTGAATCAAAGAAAGATGGCGGAAATATCTTTTCAAGCTTGCATATTGTCACCACAATGCTCTCTTCGAGTCTTCTCATATCCTCAACACGAAGAGTGCTGGAAGTCAATGCTTTGAAGAATTCACTCAATTCTGTTAGGGCAACCCATATTTCATTAGGGAGAATGTCTCTAAATGCAATGGGTAGCAACCTTTCCAATAATACGTGACAAT
This sequence comes from Adenophora triphylla var. japonica, assembly GCA_022495995.1. Lineage (NCBI taxonomy): Eukaryota > Viridiplantae > Streptophyta > Magnoliopsida > Asterales > Campanulaceae > Adenophora > Adenophora triphylla. The sequence goes on along the minus strand of JAFEMH010003543.1, from coordinate 249,704 downwards.
CATGACTTTTCAACCCATATACCGTCCCTTCTTCCACATTCACACAGTTGCCAATATTAGATGCATACCCATCAGGAAGTTTCAAATCTTTCAACCAATGCAGAACACGTTGCTTATCCTATCTTGACAGAACAAAGGGAGCAACTTGTTTGAAATCTTTTCCATGAACTTTAACAATGTTGAGATCTTTACGATTGCAAATCCCTTCAAGGTCTAGCCGACCCTTGTCTGTGTCCTTCGTTGAGGCCTTAAAACCCATCAATGTATTGAAAATATTGTCAAACACATTTTTTTTCAATATGCATGACATCAAGGTTATGTCTTATCAAGTTCGTCTTCCAATAAGGTAACTCCCAAAATATACTCTTTTTAATCCAGTTATGGTCTTTACCAAATCCGTCTGGTCTATCCTTTGAAAACATCTTTCCCCACCCGACATCAGACACCTGCTCAAAAATATCCTCGCCACTCAGACGAGGAGGGGGCCCCCGATGCTTAACTCTATTTTTGGTAAAAGCATTCCTCTGTTTACGAAATGGATGGTCACTAGGAAGAAACCGTCTGTGGCAATCAAACCAACACTGCTTCTTGTAATGCTGAAGTGTGAATGCATCTATATTTTCCATACAATATGGACAGGCCAATCTCCCATGTGTGCTCCATCCCGACATCATACCATAAGCAGGAAAGTCATTAATTGTCCACATCACTGCAGCCCTCATGTTAAAATTTTGCAACTTGAAAGCATCCCATATCTGGACACCATCATTCCACAGCTGTTTGAGTTCATCCATCAGAGGTCGAAGATACACATCAATGTTTTTGCCTGGATTCGAAGGCCCGGGAATGAACAAACTCAAATACATATAAGGATCAGTCATACATAACCATGGGGGAAGATTAAACACTGTGACTATAACAGGCCAACATGAATAAGATTTTTCCCCTGGTCCAAATGGAGAAAACCCATCTGTACATATCCCCAGCCTTATATTTCTAGGATCCGCAGCAAAATCAGGGTAAGTGGCATCAAAATGTTTCCATGCTTCACCGTCAGAAGGATGAGTCATCACACCCTCTTCACGAGGACACTCTTTGTGCCAATGCATGGCTTCTGAGCTTTCTTTCAATGCATAAATTCATTGCAACCTGGGAATTAGCAACATATAACGCAACTGCGCCCGAGGCACGTTTTTCTTGTGCTTGGCACTACCACGACGTGGTGGCTTATACCTATTAAGTCCACATATTGAACATGAATCGAGGCCCTCATTTTCCTTATAAAAAAGCATGCACTGATTCTTGCAAGCATCAATTTAACATACCCAAGACCGATCTGCCCCACCAACTTTTTTGTCTCATAAAAATTGTGAACCATATTATTTTCTTCGGGTAGCATCCGTTGTCCCCATGACATGATACGATCGTAAGTATGCTGGCTCATATTTGTATCAGCCTTGATAGTTAGAAGCTCAGTCACTTGCTCTAACACTGTAGCCTTTGCACCAGGATGAATTTTCTCATTTGCAGAGTCCATTAAATCTATAAACTTCTTTGCAATGGGATTTGGTGCCTCTGTTGGATTAGGGTTCCAATCAAACTCTGGGCCAGCCGCATTTCGAACCATATCATCCAAACCGACAGACGACTCCTCTTCATCAATCAAATGTTCAGGTTCCCTTGGCGGACCACGTGATACAGTAGGATGATTGCGAACACTTGTTTCAACCACATAACGCTCCCCGTGCGCTACCCATACCTTGTAACCATCAACAAACCCTGCCTCCAAAACATGTTTCTTTACCTATCCAACACTCAGATATTTTCTATTCTTATACTTTTTACAAGGACACCTAATCTTATCATCACGCATGCACTGGGGATGCGCTCTAGTAAACTCCACGAAATGTTCTAAACCTTCTAAGAATTGAGGTCTGACACCCCTTCTACCGGGATTACTACGATTATCCATCCAACTACGATCTTCTCCAGACATAATTAACTCCTGCATTTCATAATATATTAACAGTTTAGATGTAATTAACGCATTACAATTCCCTAAATTTGGATTACAAACTTAAAAGCAACAAGACACTTCATTTAGGTTTATTGATATCAAACCCTAACCCTAATTCACACCGGCTTCTCTTTCCCAGCGTCTCTCTTCAAGCAATTTCTACCCCAACTTTCATACTCTAACCCTACCCAAAATTCATAATCACTACCGATTTTACCATCAAACTTGCAAATCGTCATGGCTTCAGACTTCTTCAGACTTTAAGAGGAAGAAAGGGCTCAAATTGCAAGAAAATGTAGTCGGTTTAGGTGGACGTGAATAATTTTAAATATTAATATTTAATTCTTTGTTGTAAAGTATATCATTCTCTAGGGTGAAAGGACAATTCATGTCCATTAGGTTTAGAATTGGGGTCGGCTTCTATCCCATCCCGAAATACACGCATGAATTGCAAATATCACTTTGTCTACTTGCTTTATAATCGAAAATCAAGAAATTTCGGCAGCATAACCCCATAGTCTCCAAGTGCACGACGTAGACTAGGTTAATCAAACACTATCGATTAGAATCGACAGTGTATAACCAACCATGTCTAGTATACACTCAGAGAACAATAGGATTAATGCAACCGAAATATCTCAACTATCGACTATTCAAGCAATTTTAATAGACAATAATGATATTTACAAAATCATATAATCGTGCATTTCAAGACTATCCGCACGGACAATTTAAGAATCGATGACTACATGTTGACCTCAACATGATAAGTTAAAGATTCTTAAACGGGTTTCTAAGCTTTGTGTTTCAACCGTCACAACGTCACGTCGTAACATTAATTTTTATTCATTACCGTAAAATGCATAATTTACAATAATGAATTAACACACACATCTATCATATTTTTTAAATTATTAATATTGTGAATAATTTTAAATATTAATTCTTTGTTGTAAAATATATAATTTTACAATCATGAATTAAATTAACATTTATAAACAAGATGAGAGTCGTTATCATCCACAACTATCAAAACCCTATCTCAGCTTAGACCAAGAAAGACAGAGCAAACAAGTTCTCGACTGTTTGAGCAAAGAATTTTATGTTTAATAAGAGTTTTTCCAGTTTCACTGTCCTCCTCTCTAAGGATCTCAAACATAACAACCATGTTTGTGACAAGGTTTGTTTTACTCTTCACGGTGTTATACTGGCCACAAGTAAAAACAAGGTAACAAGATAACACCGGTGAAAGAAAATGTAATCTTTCCTCAATTTTTCAATCTCCACCTTCCATTTACCCAAGATCCCGATTGCAGGAATCTTCCTCATGAGCTTGAGGGCAACACCGCCACTTTCAAGCTTCATGAGGAAGATTTCCTGCAATCGTGGATCTTGAGTAAATGGAAGGTGGAGATTGAAAAATTGAAGGAAAGTTCTCTTTCTCTTCACCGGTGTTATACCGTTACCTTGTTTTTACTTGTGACCGTATAACACCTGAAGAGAAAACAGTATTAATGTCACAAACATGGTCCGTGATGTTTGAGATCCTTAGAGAGAAGAGGACAACAAAAACCGAAAAACTCTATTAAAAATGTAAAATCCTTTTCTCAAACATTGGAGAACTTATTTGCTCTATCTTTTTTTATCAAAGATGGACGGATTTTGATAGCTGTGGGTGAGAAAGACTCTCATCTTATTTATATATATACATATATGTATATTTTTATTTTTATTTTTATTTTTTATTTTTTATTTTATTTAAAATTTTTTATTATTATATTTTATTATTATATTTTATTATTATTATTATTATTATTATTATTATTATTATTATTATTATTATTATTATTATTATTATATTTTATTTTATTTTATTATTATTTATTTTATTTATTTATTTTGCTTTTTTTATTTTTATTTTTTATTTTTATTTTTTATTTATTTTTTTTTACTTATTTATTTATTTTTTTCCAACAACCTTTTCACACGATGACATATGAGGATTAATGTTAGCCGATCCCAAATTATTTTGGGACTAAGGCTTTGTTGTTGTTGTTGTTGATTAGGAGTCTAATTTCTTAACAATACTTCCATCCAAGTCATCCTAATTTTAGACATTCACCCCCCTCCCTCCCCCTTTGACTTTACACAAGCCATCTAATACAAATTAAGAGTAAACAGTTGACTGCTTGATCAAAAAGTGTGATCCGACCTAAGGTGCATCAAGGGTGTCAGGATTGATATCAGGCGCTCAAACGTAGGCGAGATACATCATCGTCCGCGATGCCGTCAATCGCCCCAAAATGGGATCTAGAACTAGTGAGGTAGTGTGCGGCAGATTATACATAACCCAATAATTCTAATTCAAAACAACATTTTCACCAAATTAGCCCCAACTTCTTAAATCTACATATACCCACATACATAAACATGGCAGCCATGAAAAAACAACTTACACATACCAAGTTATAGATTAAATTAAGAACAAAGATGGACATGAAGCATATAAACATTTATAAAAATAATCACAAATCCTTGTCCGGATAAACAAAATCATTTTTGATGTGTCAATTAAAAACATTTACATGTCAATGGTCAATAACTCCCATCAAAGAATATCCATTCAGCCATTTTATGCACCACTTCCAGTTTCTTTACAATATATTACATTAATAGCAGCGTAGCACTCTTTATACACAAAAACTAACAAAAAAAAAAAAACAGTTTGGATCAAATCACCAATTCTGCCTCATGAATAAAAAGACAATGTTCAAACAATGGTTACAGTTTGCACAGAGGAGACAAACAGACCAAATAGCTCATAACAATAAGAACATACTCCCTCCGTCCCACTATACTTGACACTTCTTTCCATTTTGGGCCGTCCCACTATACTTGACACCTTCCAAAAATAACCAAGTTTTTATATTTTTATATTCACTCTACCCCACCACTCATTCTCTCTCTTCATTTTCTACCACATATTTATTCAACCAACACTACTATTTATCCCACTCATTCTCTCTCTTCATTTTCCACCACACATTTTTTTTTATTTTATTCTTTTTCCTTGGTTTTTGAACCCACCCCTTGGGTGTCAAGTATAGTGGGACGGAGGGAGTATTCTATTATCTATATTACAATCAAACATAAGACTGAGCCTAAATATGCTATCTGAAGTCCTTAGATTAAATTAAGAACAAATTTTCTGATTAGGTATGTCCACTTGAGGTAAATTTAATAGTTTGTCGGTTGAGAAATCTTGTTTGATTAAGAAATGTGTTTGATTAGTTTATATAATTTTAAAATTGCACTAAGTCATCTTTCTTATTCAAAAATGCAAATTTTATTTTGAGAGAACCGAAATGAAGGGGAGTAAGATTTAATTCATTTTTTAGAAAAAATATAATACAAATGGCATTCACACAGCCCACCACGTGGCTTTATGAAGTGGAATTCTACGTGGCGATATTTAATTCGTCGTTCAATTAGTAATCAAGAATTTACAAAAATTAAATTTCTAAAATTTTCAAATGTTGAATTTTGAAATTTATACTGTTGGATTTCAATTCAAAATTTGAATTTTCGAATATGATTATTTAAAAAACGGGTTAGTTATTAAAGTATAACCATCTTGACTTTCCATATATTATCCTTAAATTGTTTCAAAAATAAATTCCTTAAATAACTCAAGCGATAATAATAAGAGTTTTATCAGATTTCAAATTAGTAGAAAGTTTAGCTAAATAAACTATCCTAATTTAGATGTTTAGATACAGATCTCTCCTTGAATTTTCGAATATCATTTTCAAAAATAAATTCCTTGAAATTTGTGATGGTATTTGAGAAATAGAAAGGAGAAATCCTTACCAGAAATTAGGAAGGAATCGACAGCAACGGCGGCGAACGGCGGTAACGGCGGCGAATGGCTGTGACAAATGAGAGAGAGAGAAAGTGAGTGAGAGAAATCGAGTGAGAGAGAGAAAGGGATTGAGAGAGGGAAAGAGAGCTTACCGGTAACGGAGACGGCGACGGCGAACGGCTGGCTCGGCGGCGACGGCGTTGTTCAGAGACTAGGGCATTTGTATGCAAATTACTGATGAGAGAGAGAGAAATCGAGTGAGAGAGAGAAAACGATTGAGAGAGAGAAAGATGGCTTACCAAGACGGCGACGGCGAACGACGGCGTTAGGGTTCGCGTTCTTCGCGAATGACTGAGATGAAGGCGTAATAAAAATGAAGGCGTAATTAAAAATGGGGATTTTTTCATTATATATAGGTCTTTGTTACCTACGGACGGGTCCGTCGGTAATACCGACGGACATAATCCGTCGGGATTGCCGAATTTAAAATTTATCAATTACCGACGGACAAAACGAATTTTTTAAAAAAAAATTCCCGGTAAAATAAAATTAATTTCCGTCAGAATCCGTTTGTTTTCCGTCAGATACTGATGACGGTGTCCGTCGGTAAAAGTACGTCGGTAAATGCCCTGTTTCTTGTATTGTTACACCAGCAGCCTTAACAGCTTTAAATGCATACTCTATAACAAATTGTGCAAACATCCATAACAATCAGATTCGCCAAAAAAAAGTCTTCAATTTTAACTACAAATCGGAAAAATAAAACACTAAAGGATGAAAAAATCGGCATGAACAGTTTACAAATAAATTAATTTCCAAAATATGGACTGAAATCGAGGGAAAATGAGGAAAGGGGAACACATTACCTACCTGGAAGAGACGACCTTTGGGAGAGAAGATCGTAATGTGTCGACCTTACCGGTTTGATCTTGAATTTTTCAATGTACGCGATCCAAACTCCTTTCCGGCCTTACCGGTCTGGTCCACTTATCTCAGCGGGATCTAAAATAGTAAAGGGAGAAGGGGTGAGAATAAATCTCAGCAAGCTATTATGAATGCACCAATATGCCATATAAGATGCAACACATAAACAGGTTGCTCATAATCACATTGGTAAAGCGGTAAACACCTTATGTTACCTCATTTTACCTTTCTCGTCTGCACAATAAGTCGTACAACGTCGGGAGTATAAACTTCACTCATTTGTGAACTGCTTAGGCATATTCACATCTTATAAGACTTATTTTTCAGAGAACCATATATGATCGCAGCTATCTGTAAGTGTAACGACCCCAACCCTAGGCACTAATTTTAAACATTTTATTATGTGCTTTTAATATTTATGTTAACTTTATGTGTTTATTTATGTCTTTAAAATTCGTATTTTAAGATAAGATGATTGGGAAATAATTCTAGAATCTTAGGATTTGCTAGAGAAATTTAATAAAGCATTTTGGGGAAATAATAAAAATGGAAATTTGATAAATAGTAAGAGAAGGTTAAAATGTGTAGAATAAATAATGGGAATAAAAAGGGATTTAATTTAGAATTGTGGGAAGCCTTAGTTAGAGGGGGGACCATTTCTACTCCTTCTAGAATCCCTCCAAGTGTCCTCCCTAACCCCTCCTCTTACTCCCTCTCATCCGGCCCCCTCCCCCTCATCCTAGCTCCCTCAAGTCAACACCCATCACTTCTCCCTTCACCTCCCCATACTTCACCAAGATACTTTCATCTTCTTCCTCCTTTTCTTCTTTCACTCTTCCATGGAACTCCATTGAAGGCTTCTTCATTCCCAAGCATTGTAGCTAGAGATTCTACACCATTTTCAAGTCTAAAGGCATTTTTGGGTTTGGATCATCTAGAGGAGCAAGGCAAGCTAAGAAGATCAACTTTTATTCTAAAAATCTAAGGTGAGTTATTATGACCCTTCCTTTCCTTTAAATGTTCATGGATTGTTTAAGGTTGTTATAGTGTAAAATGATTATTTGATACTTTGTGAGATCTACTTGGGTTGAGGAAGTGGTTAATGTTTTAGAAGAATGTTGTCATTTATGAAAGTGTTAAAAGTGTAAGAAAATGGAATGATTAGATTTAAAGGAGTTAATTTGAAATGTGGAAGTTAAATGGGTTGGAATCAAATAGTAAATGGTTTAGGTTTATATCATTTTGGGAGCTTAAAGGGATGTAGTATGAGAGCTATGAAGTAGGAAATGCCCTTTTAGGTTCATAACTTAGAATACATGTGGTTGGAACTTTGAGATTTGAGACTTTGTTGTTGGTTGCTGCTGTTTGTGCAAATTCTGGGCCGAGGGACGAGTCGTCCCTTGGACGAAGGGAAGTCGTGACCTAAGGGGGGACGCCAGGTTCAGTGGGGGGTAATTTGGGGACGAGTCGTGCCCTGGGGGACGAGTCGTCCCCTGGTCAGATTTTCTCACCTCAACTTTAGAGCTGTTCAAACCTAATCAAACGCGAACCAAAATGAAATCTCTTTAACCTAGATTAAAGTAGAATACTTTGGCTACATAAGGACATCTTAAGTGATCAAAATAGAATTGTGGAAGTAGTTTAAACATTGTCCCGAAAATGGTTGAGAGGCTTGATTTGTGACTTCACCAAAATAGTTCCAACTTGGGAAATAGATCTTGAACTTTCATTTAGGTTATTCGATGTTATATAAGAAATATGAAGGAATGGTTATGATACATAGTGGCCTTACTTACCCCATATCTTTGGTGAGTAGTTTGCACTAGTGTAGAATCTATAGGTCTCACCATTAAGCTACTTGGTAATTGAACTTGAACCTTCATAGGGGCCTTGTACCCTTGTATATGGAAATTGTAGGGTAGGTTAATGATACCTCGTGCCCTTACTTAGTGTTACCTATATATATTGTTGTTGATGTTGTTTAGTGTGCTCATAAACTGTGGCACTTTGATATTGATTGGGCATGAGTATATACTACCATGTGGCTATTGTTATCCCCTTTGTGGATTTATATTGCTATCTTTATGATATTCTATCGTGGTATGTATCCCTACTTTGGATCATACAATGTTTGGTTAAGCAAGTATGTTATTACTGTGCTTAGTTATGTAAATCCGGCCGGTATTGATTTATTTGTTTGTTGGGCAATGTTATGGATTTATAATGGCACCGAGCCGAGTTCATTATAATTCATACATTGCCGAGTTTGTCCCCCTTGCGTGGGATTTGTGGGCTAGCATCTCCTTTTGAGGTAGATGGTCTAGTTTTCACCGGGGATACGACTGTGTGTCCGAGTCCCCAGAGTACTGTTATTGTTCATGGTTCCGGAACCGCTTCATCGACTGTTGCTGCTGCTCGGATGTGTATATCCTTTTTGAGATGAAACCTTGGCTCAGTATCCTTCTAAGTGTTACTTTATCGTACTTATGTGTTGTGATATATTCATGCTGAGCTGGTCGTTGTTTCCAACCGGTATGGGACGGTTGGCGGCAGGGAGCCTCTTGGGTTATATGGATATGTCTTTTGATGTGTTGCATCTTATATGGCATATTGCTGCATGCATAATAGCTCATTGAGATTTATTCTCACCCCTCTCCCTTTACTGTTTTAGATTCCGAGACAGGTGACCCGAACCAGTGAGGCCGGGGTATCATTGTGGACTTTTGCATTTTGAGGCTTGACAAGTTAAGTATAGGAGTGAATTTGTTAGGAGGATTTGTTAAGTATTTCTCTTTTATATTTTGTTTGGAAAACCCTTTTGTTAAACAGATGTTAATTAAGGTTTCCAATGTAATTGATTAGATATCGGTTTATTAAAGTTGTGGTTGGATTTCCTCTAAGTAGAGATTTTACAATTTGATTTTAAATTTGGAAGTTTGGAAAAGTGGTATTCCTTTAAAGGCCAATAAATGTTTTAAAAATTTAGATGGATTTTCTTAGTTTGAGCTCCTCTAGCTCGGGACACGTGTTAGGTCCCGGGTTGGGGTGCTCACAGTTGGTATCAGAGCTTAGTTTAGAGGTCAAGGGTAGATGTCTAAACTAAGGGGAATGTGTGGAATTTGACGTCGAGTGTTTTATGCAGGAGTTCGTTCTAATGGCTGGAAGCAAGGATGATCAGCGGAAGGTTCTAGAAATTGAAGTAGATATGGGCATAGGTGGAATTCAGAATGAAGAGATGATGAAATTATTCAGGAAGTTTGTACAGGATATGGAGACTAGAGGATCAGTTCCGAATCAACCCGAGGGATGTCAAAGTGATGGATTGGAAAGATTTGTGAAGATGAACCCACCGAGCTTTAACGGAGATCCGAATCCGTTCAGGGCAGAAAATTGGTTAGCAGAAATGAATAGGATTCTTGAGGTTATAGAAAGTCCCAACGAAGAGAAAGTTAGGTATGCCGTGTTCAAACTTGAGGGTTTAGCTGGTCAGTGGTGGCAGATATTGAAGGGAAGTTGGGAGCGGGATCATACGCCCCAGACTTGGGATAATTTCACTCAACAGTTCGAGGACTATTTCATTTCTATGGTTACAAGGGATAAAAAGGAGATTGAATTCATAAGACTAAAACAAGGGAACATGACGGTAGATCAGTATTCAGTCCGGTTTGAGGAATTAGCTAGGTGTTGCCCTCATTTGGTATCGCATGAAGTAAAAAGGGTTCAGAAGTTTGTAACAGGTTTGAGGAGCGAGCTTAGGAAGAAAGTATGGATTAATAATTTCACCGCTTTCCAAACAGTCATAGATAGAGCATATAAGTTTGAAAAGGACATCGGGGAAAATAGTGGAAAATCGGAAGATGGGATTGGAAACAAGCCAAAGTATATAGGACAAGGATCCAAAATCACTAGAGGACAACCAAGGACTTCAGCCTCAGGGAATAAGAGAGGGGAACTTAGGGTAGCTTCTTCGTCTAGGTCAGTACCCAAACAGTATGGGATGATTTGTGGATTTTGCAAGAAGGTTGGACATACCGAAGATCGATGTTGGAGTAAGCAAGGCAAGTGTTTAAGTTGTGGAGCATTGGGACACTTTAGGAGAAATTGCCCAAGGTTGCAGCGGGGACGAGCTTCAAGCAGCAGTCAGCAAGGTGAACGACAAAGAGATGGTACCAAAAGGGATAGCGAAGGAGAACCGAAGGAGAGGGTCTGTGGTCGAGTGTGTGTTTCGGATCCAGGAGAGATGGATCCCTCCGAGGTCCCTAGAGGTAAATTCTCTGTCTCAGGAGTTAGGGGTCACATTTTATAGATCCTGTTTCATACCATTACGTGTGGCATAGTGTTTTATTTCTATGTGTCAAACATTGTTTGAAAATTTGTTTTATTGTTAGAGGATTCTGCTCTTATGAGAGGATACCTCGAACCTTCTTGGGTTTACCACGATGGTGAGGTGGTTATGGCTGAGCATGTATTGCCAGTTGGTTTGGTATGATTATTAATTTACGATTTTGAAATATACTTGACCGGGAGGGTTAGGTAGTTGTTGTTTAAATGGTAGACTATCATAATAAGTGAGTCTCCTTTTCCATGCCTAAATTGCTTATGTTGGTATTTGATATAGGTGAACCTAGATGTAAAAATTCTTGTCATATATGGGTGTTTAAGGTGAAAATTTTGCATCAAGATGTGAAGGGTAATTAGTATATGTTAGACTCGCATAAGAAGTCTTTTCAAAATTTTATGTGCTAATTGTGAGTAAATGATAAATGAACTCCCGTCGATATATTTCATGTGTTGGCTCTGAGTAGGATAAGCAGAATTGTAATCCTTATTTTGATGGCCTTATGATAGTTATGATTGCTGATATCCTTGTTAATTAAAGTTAGGGAAGATCGTGAGGATAAATTGAGAGTTAGGTTAATGATTCCTTATGAGGAGTCCCTGCATGCAAAGTTTGGTTAGTATGAGTTGGCTCGAGAAGATTTCAAATTTTGGGTTCTATAGTCTTAAACGTGGATGTTACCATGGATTTTTCGAGGGTTAAGTCCTTGATCTTTGAGTTGGCAAGTCTTTGTCGAAGAGATTTAAGGAATTCTTAAGAATGGAAAAGTCGTTGCTTTGGTTGACTCTAAAGGGCGTATAAATGGTGTAGGATGTGATGAGGATGAATCACATTGTTAGTAATAGAGAATAGGTTGGCTTTGAACCCGATCCTTATCTTACCTAGCGGATGTGAGGACCTTGTGAAATTCTAAGTGTATATTAAAGGAAGATTTGATTTGATATTATACGGAATGGGAAAGTGATAGCGTAGGTTTCGAGGAAGTTAATTAGATAAAGCGGAAATTTCTTATCGAGAGTGGTTACAATTGGTTGTGTGATTAAAGTGGAATCTTGTCTTTTGAAGCTCCCTTCTGGGGTTAGTTACCGATCCTAAGAGTTGAAAGATTTAGTTAGTCGAAAGGAAGAGATTTGAAGATTTCCCAAATTCTGGAAGAATAGGTTGTGTTGTGTGACGGATTTTCCTTCGACTTGAGAAGTTTAATTAACCTTAGCGGGTTTGCGTATTATAACAGTTATCATTCTAGCATTAAGATAAAACCGTATGAGGCGTTGTTAGGGAAGATATTTCGATCTCCAATTTGTTGGGGTGAAATTAGAGAAGCAAGGCCTAAGGTATAAATTTTTAATCCATTTGAAGTTTTAGAAAGGGTTGGTGATTTGGCGTATAGACTGGCTTGGAGAAGCTCATAGAGTATCTAAGGTTTTAATGTGATAGTGTAATGTATTTAGTGACCTAAGTTGTAATGCTTTATTTATTTATATTTTCATTGAGATCGGAAAATTCGTGTTAGTGATATTCATATGGTATGTTTGGATTATTAAGTTGTAATATCACGTTATTAATGAAATTAGAACCTTGGGAAGTGAAATCCTAGAGTATTCGGGTTATGAAAATGTATAGTAGAATCATGCCTTTGAGCAGTCTAAATGAAATTGTTAAGTTAGAATGTGTGAAGGGTAACCTTTGCTATTTGGACCTTAGGGTAAGTGACAGTTAAATTCGGGACGAATTTTCTTTAAGGGGGAGTGAGTGTAACGACCCCAACCCTAGGCACTAATTTTAAACATTTTATTATGTGCTTTTAATATTTATGTTAACTTTATGTGTTTATTTATGTCTTTAAAATTCGTATTTTAAGATAAGATGATTGGGAAATAATTCTAGAATCTTAGGATTTGCTAGAGAAATTTAATAAAGCATTTTGGGGAAATAATAAAAATGGAAATTTGATAAATAGTAAGAGAAGGTTAAAATGTGTAGAATAAATAATGGGAATAAAAAGGGATTTAATTTAGAATTGTGGGAAGCCTTAGTTAGAGGGGGGACCATTTCTACTCCTTCTAGAATCCCTCCAAGTGTCCTCCCTAACCCCTCCTCTTACTCCCTCTCATCCGGCCCCCTCCCCCTCATCCTAGCTCCCTCAAGTCAACACCCATCACTTCTCCCTTCACCTCCCCATACTTCACCAAGATACTTTCATCTTCTTCCTCCTTTTCTTCTTTCACTCTTCCATGGAACTCCATTGAAGGCTTCTTCATTCCCAAGCATTGTAGCTAGAGATTCTACACCATTTTCAAGTCTAAAGGCATTTTTGGGTTTGGATCATCTAGAGGAGCAAGGCAAGCTAAGAAGATCAACTTTTATTCTAAAAATCTAAGGTGAGTTATTATGACCCTTCCTTTCCTTTAAATGTTCATGGATTGTTTAAGGTTGTTATAGTGTAAAATGATTATTTGATACTTTGTGAGATCTACTTGGGTTGAGGAAGTGGTTAATGTTTTAGAAGAATGTTGTCATTTATGAAAGTGTTAAAAGTGTAAGAAAATGGAATGATTAGATTTAAAGGAGTTAATTTGAAATGTGGAAGTTAAATGGGTTGGAATCAAATAGTAAATGGTTTAGGTTTATATCATTTTGGGAGCTTAAAGGGATGTAGTATGAGAGCTATGAAGTAGGAAATGCCCTTTTAGGTTCATAACTTAGAATACATGTGGTTGGAACTTTGAGATTTGAGACTTTGTTGTTGGTTGCTGCTGTTTGTGCAAATTCTGGGCCGAGGGACGAGTCGTCCCTTGGACGAAGGGAAGTCGTGACCTAAGGGGGGACGCCAGGTTCAGTGGGGGGTAATTTGGGGACGAGTCGTGCCCTGGGGGACGAGTCGTCCCCTGGTCAGATTTTCTCACCTCAACATTAGAGCTGTTCAAACCTAATCAAACGCGAACCAAAATGAAATCTCCTTAACCTAGATTAAAGTAGAATACTTTGGCTACATAAGGACATCTTAAGTGATCAAAATGGAATTGTGGAAGTAGTTTAAACATTGTCCCGAAAATGGTTGAGAGGCTTGATTTGTGACTTCACCAAAATAGTTCCAACTTGGGAAATAGATCTTGAACTTTCATTTAGGTTATTCGATGTTATATAAGAAATATGAAGGAATGGTTATGATACATAGTGGCCTTACTTACCCCATATCTTTGATGAGTAGTTTGCACTAGTGTAGAATCTATAGGTCTCACCATTAAGCTACTTGGTAATTGAACTTGAACCTTCATAGGGGCCTTGTACCCTTGTATATGGAAATTGTAGGGTAGGTTAATGATACCTCGTGCCCTTACTTAGTGTTACCTATATATATTGTTGTTGATGTTGTTTAGTGTGCTCATAAACTGTGGCACTTTGATATTGATTGGGCATGAGTATATACTACCATGTGGCTATTGTTATCCCCTTTGTGGATTTATATTGCTATCTTTATGATATTCTATCGTGGTATGTATCCCTACTTTGGATCATACAATGTTTGGTTAAGCAAGTATGTTATTACTGTGCTTAGTTATGTAAATCCGGCCGGTATTGATTTATTTGTTTGTTGGGCAATGTTATGGATTTATAATGGCACCGAGCCGAGTTCATTATAATTCATACATTGCCGAGTTTGTCCCCCTTGCGTGGGATTTGTGGGCTAGCATCTCCTTTTGAGGTAGATGGTCTAGTTTTCACCGGGGATACGATGTGTGTCCGAGTCCCAGTACCGTTATTGTTCATGGTTCCGGAACCGCTTCATCGATTCTTGCTGCTCGGATGTGTATATCCTTTTTGAGATGAAACCTTGGCTCAGTATCCTTCTAAGTGTTACTTTATCGTACTTATGTGTTGTGATATATTCATGCTGAGCTGGTCGTTGTTTCCAACCGGTATGGGACGGTTGGCGGCAGGGAGCCTCTTGGGTTATATGGATATGTCTTTTGATGTGTTGCATCTTATATGGCATATTGCTGCATGCATAATAGCTCATTGAGATTTATTCTCACCCCTCTCCCTTTACTGTTTTAGATTCCGAGACAGGTGACCCGAACCAGTGAGGCCGGGGTATCATTGTGGACTTTTGCATTTTGAGGCTTGACAAGTTAAGTATAGGAGTGGACTGTTAGGAGTATTTGTTAAGTATTTCTCTTTTATATTTTGTTTGGAAAACCCTTTTGTTAAACAGATGTTAATTAAGGTTTCCAATGTAATTGATTAGATATCGGTTTATTAAAGTTGTGGTTGGATTTCCTCTAAGTAGAGATTTTACAATTTGATTTTAAATTTGGAAGTTTGGAAAAGTGGTATTCCTTTAAAGGCCAATAAATGTTTTAAAAATTTAGATGGATTTTCTTAGTTTGAGCTCCTCTAGCTCGGGACACGTGTTAGGTCCCGGGTTGGGGTGCTCACAGTAAGGCTTTTGGCTTAATACAGAAGCATTTAACCCCAGTCTGTGGCCACTGAAGGGGACAGTCACATGTATAATATAATCTGATCACCTTATGGAACAATTTCTCATAATTGATCATATTCCATTATACCCCTACTGATCAGCTGATCTAACCACATTCAAGCACATAATATATACTTGAAAATAAATCCACACTTGGGATATCAATACATAACTTGGTAATATTACTCATGTTAAACCATCACAATAGTGCGACATATATTTCATACACTATTGAATAATAACAATCCAATAACATGGCATTAATACTCATGCTCAAACCAATAAAATAGTGCAACATGTATTTCAGACACTATTTGCACAACCAATCATGAATATATAGTCACATATGGCCACAATGAATAGAAAGTAAGCCCTACATATTCATTACACACTATTGAGTATCTTATATAAAGGTTCCATATCAATTTACCAAGTTTTTATCAACTTTGGTTAAAGCTTCATAAGGTCTTCCAACATTTTCAAGACCGTATTTAAAGACCTTCCCTTTATCATTTTGGACCAATTAAGACTTCATCATAAATTCCTAATGTTGTACTAGAATTATAGTCAATTTTGTGTTAAAAGATGCATTAGGGAACTAGGGTCTACCAGGCTTGAAAACTTGTTCACAGTGAACTGCACTGGGCACGACTCGTGCCCCAATTCCGCACGACTGCCTTGATTATCACGACTACTTACTACGAGTGAAAGGCATGGGAACGACTCGTACTCCAGGGCACGAGTCGTGCCCTTGCCCAGAATCTCATACTGATGTTTTCAACATCAGTAGCCAAGGAAGAACAAGCCATCTTTGGTTCATCTCCTTATATCCTAACATCAGTATACCATTTTCCACCACTTAAAAGATTCTCACAAGGCCATATAACACCCCATATCAACTCTAACACTTCCACTTAAACTCTCATGCCAAGAAACCCCATTGTCCTTCTTTCAACCTAGGGATGGCCAAACCGGACCGGAACCGGATCGAAACCGGAAAACTGGACCGGAACCGAACCGGAAAAGCCCGGAACCGCCATGAACCGTCACGAAAACCGGAACCGGGGTAACCGGAACCGGTTTGGAGCCGGGCCGGTTAAGGGTCACCAAAATGGTGAACCGGACCGGAAAAAGCCCGAAACCGGACGAAAATTCATTGTTTTTCAATAGAACCGGACCGAAACCGGATCGGAAAAAGCCCGGAACCGGACGAACCGGGGAGAAAACCGGAACCGAATTAACCAGAACCGTGAGCAATCCAGGCCGGTTAAGGGTCATACATTTTCCGAACCGAAACCGTGCCCGGAACCGATTTTGGTCATCCCTATTTCAACCCATATTTTCATTAATTCCAAAGGCCAAATAACTTACCCAAAAATATCAAGAACCAATTATATCATCATAATATCATCTTTAAACATAGTATGAACAATTATTGAAAGAAATCATAATAACTTATCAAAATAATTCGAAATAAAGAAAAACTTTGATCGGTTATAATTGTTCCACTCAATTTTCTGAGCGTTTATTTGAAGTCAAAACAAGAAACAGATCAACGGTTGAATTATAGAGATTTTTGGAAGGTAACCCTAGGTTTAAGGAAACGTAGGGAAAGAGAGAGAACTGAGGGAGAGAATTGAAGCATCTGGGAGAAGGAAATGAGATTTATATAAAACAATTTACAACTAAGCTCCTCCAGGAATCAAATCCTACAACCAACCACCTTAAGGTTATATCTACACTAAAGCTCCTCAATACTTTTTATAACCTTTTATTTAAAATTTCAAATAGTATAACTTTATCCCAATAATTCATATTTATTCCATTTAGACATTATATAATTAAAATTACTTTATTAACATTCTAAAATCACGTATGTTACCAAAATATAAAAATAACCACATAACCAATCCAAATATCATATAATGTCTAACATGAGATGCAATGCACCCCACCCCCACGTGCTCAACACGTGACCAAAGTGGTGCCTAGGTTTAGGGTCGTGACACTCACTCCCCCTTAAAGAAAATTTGTCCCGAATTTGAGATTCACTTACCTGAATGATCAAACAAACCAGGATACTTCTTTCTCATTTCAGATTCCAACTCCCAAGTAGCTTCCTCAATGGTATGATTTTTCCATTGAATTTTTACCACAGGAATACTCTTGGTACGCAATTCCCGGACCTGCCACTCCAGAATTCTCAATGGTACCTCCACGTAAGTCATATCCGCCTGAACATCTTCAGAAGGAGAACTCAAAACATGAGATGAATCATAGAAATACTTTCGCAACATGGAGACATGGAATACATCATGGAAAGAAGAAAGAGATGGAGGTAGAGCCAGTCGATAAGCTAACTCACCCACCTTCTCTAAAACCTCAAATGGACCAATAAACCGTGGTGCCAACTTCCCTTTATTGCCAAACCTTTTAATTCCCGTCCTCGGTGAAATTTTCAAAAACACAAACTCACCGACCTGAAATGATAACTCCCTTCTTCTGGTGTCGGCGTAGCTTTTTTGTCGACTCTGGGCTGTCTTCAAGCTGTCCCGAATTACCTTAATCTTTTCTGTGGAATCTCTAACCAAGTCTGGACCCCAAAGTCTCGCTTCACCAACATCGTCCCAACATATTGGAGATCTACATTTCCTCCCATACAGTGCCTCATACGGTGCCACACAATTCTCCTCGAAGCGGCCCCACTTCTCTCTCACATAGGTGATTTCTTAAAGGTAACCCGTATTACCCCGCTCAAATTTTCGATGGGTAAGAATCATTAAAAGCCATAGGCTTATCCTTGTCTTTTCGGGATGTCACTAATAGGAATGGACTTGGGGTTGATTCCCCCACAGTGACGCTACAAGTCTTTTAACAGTTAGGTGATCCCATTGAATCTAGTTCTTGGGATCTCTAGTCATCTAGATTGGGTTTTCCGCTGTGTTTAACTTTTCAGAGGCTTAAGTCCCATTCTCCTTGTCGAGCTTTCAACTAACTCTCTATTTAACCCTTTGGTTAACGGATCCGCTAAATTTTCCTTTGACTTAACATAGTCAATGGATATTGTGTCAGTTGAGAGTAGTTGTCTAATGGTATTATGTCTTCGACGAATGTGTCTAGACTTACCATTATACATATGATTGTGTGCCCTTCCAATCGCTGATTGGCTATCACAATGTATACATATTGATGGCACGGGCTTTGTCCATCTTGGAATATCTTCTATAAATTGGCGTAGCCATTCGGCTTCTTCACCACATTTATCTAAAGCCCTCCAAAACTGCTAGGTGAATCTCGGATCCCTATCTGAAACAATGTTGACATGCACTCCATGAAGTCTCACAATCTCGCGAATATATAACTGGGCCAATCTCTCCAGTGAATATTTGGTTGAAACTAGTAGAAAATGAGCAGACTTGGTCAGTCTGTTCGCAATCACCCATATAGCATTCATCTTCTTCGAAGTAGGAGGTAATCCAGTCACAAAATCCATCGAGATGCCTTCCCATTTCCATTTCGGAATATCCAATGGTTGAAGTAATCCCGCGGGCCTTTGATGTTCAGCTTTGATTTGTTGGCAAGTCAAGCACCTTGAGACATACTCCGCGATTTTCTTTTTCATTCCATTCCACCAATACCATGTCTTCAAATCCTGGTACATTTTTGTGCTTCTTGGATGAAAAGCAAATTTGGACTTAAGGCCTTCTTCTAATACTTGCCTTTTGATTTTCGGTGAAGAAGGTACGCAGATTCTGCCTTTGAATGTTAAAATCCCATCTTTATTCAACACAAACTCCCCAGTCTTTCCATCTTGCAATTTCTCCAAAATTTTCTTTAATTCAATGTCACTTTGCTGAGCTTCCCTAAGATCTCCATATAGAGTAGGAATTGCTCGAACATTCGCAAATAACATATCACTTCTCGATTCACGGGACATCAAAGATGATAAATGAGTCTTTCGGCTAATCGCATCTGCTACCACATTAGCCTTCCACGGAAGATAGGAAATGATACAATCATAGTCTTTCAATATCTCTAACCAACGCCTCTGCCTGTTGTTCAATTCCTTCTGGGTAAACAGGTATTTCAGACTCTTGTGATCAGTGAATATCTCAAAGTTTTCTCCATATAAATTGTGCTTCCACTTATGCAATGCAAAGACAATTGCAGCCAACTCCATGTCGTGAGTAGGATAGTTCTACTCCGCTGGTGATAACTTCCTCGAAGCATAAGCAATAACTTTCCCATTTTGCATAAGAACACAACCCAATCCTTTTTTGGAGGCATCACTGAAAATCACAAAATTCTCACATCCATCTGGAAGAGTAAGAATTGGAGCTGAAGTCAATCTCTTTTTCAACTCAGTAAAGCTAGCTTCACACTTAGTATCCCACATAAATGGTATATCTTCCGAGTCAATCTGGTCAACGGAGTTGCAATTCTCGAAAATCCCTCTATAAATCTTCGATAATACCCCGCTAAGCTAAGGAAACTACGAACCTCAGTCACTGTAAAAGGCTGTTTCCAGTTGACTACGGCCTCAATATTAGTAGGATCCACGACAATACCCGTACTTGACACCACATGACCCAGAAAAGAAATTTGTTCAAGCCAAAACTCACATTTTCTGAACTTTGCAAATAACTATTTCTCACGAAGGATAGACAACACTATTCGCAAATGCTGCTCATGGTCTTCCCGAGACTTTGAATATACCAGAATATCATCAATAAAGACCACAACAAAACTGTCAAGATAGGGCTTGAAAATTATGTTCATCATGTCCATAAATACTGCCGGTGCATTGGTCAACCCAAAAGGCATAACAATAAATTCATAATGACCGTACCTTGTTGTGAAGGCTGTTTTAGAAATATCATCTGGTCTGATTTTCAACTGATGGTTTCCGCTACGCAAGTCAAACTTGGAATAGATAACGGAACATTGAAGTTGATCAAACAGGTCATCAATATGAGGAAGAGGATATTTGTTTTTGATAGTAGCTTGTTCAACAATCTATAATCAATACATAACCTCAACGTACCATCCTTCTTCCTTACAAACAAAACTGGTGCTCCCCAGGGTGAAACACTTGGACGAATGAAACCCCTGCCTAACAATTCCTGCAACTGAATTTTCAATTCTTTTAACTCAGCTGGAGCCATTCTATAAGATTCTTTGGAAATTAGTGAAGTACCTGGAAATAAGTCAATACAGACACTACAAGGAAAACCGGATTTAGAGACGGAAATTTAGAGACGGACGAAATCTGTAGCTAATTTGGCGACAGATTAGAGACAGAACCAAAAATCAGAGACGGATTCGGATTCCGTCTCTAATTCAGAGACGGATTCAGATTCCGTCTCTAATTCAGAGACGGAATATGAATCCGTCTCTAATTCAGAGACGGAATATGAATCCGTCTCTAATTCAGAGACGGAATCCGAATCCGTCTCTAATTTAGAGACGGAATCCGATTCCGTCTCTAATTTAGAGACGGATTCAGATTCCGTCTCTAAATTTTAGAGACGGGTTTTGTATCTGTCTCTAAAATAGAGACAGCTTCAGAATCCGTCTCTAAATTAGAGACAGATTAAGAATCCGTCTCTAAATTAGAGACAGATTCAGAATCCGTCTCTAAACTTTAGAGACAGATTTTAACCCGTCTCTAATTTAGAGACAGATTTTTGAATCCGTCTCTAATTTAGTGACAGATTCAACATCTGTCTCTAAAATTTAGAGACAGATTTAGTATCCGTCTCTAAATTTGACTTTTCTTTTATATACTTTCATTTGTTTAGTTTTTTTCTATCTTTTTTTATATAACTTTTTCTAAAAAAAACCACTGATTAACAAAGGCTAAAATATTGTTTTCTAGTCAATAAAAATTTTTTAAAAAAATAAAAAATAAATATAGGGTAGTCCGTCCCTCTTTTGACTTTTCTTCTATATACTTTCATTTGTTTAGTTTTTTTCTATCTTTTTTTCTATAACTTTTTCTAAAAAAACCACTGATTAACAAAGGCTAAAATATTGTTTTCTAGTCAATAAATTTTTTTTTAAAAATAAAAAATAAATATAGGGTAGTCTGTCCCTCTTTTGACTTTTCTTCTATATACATTCATTTGTTTAGTTTTTTTCTATCTTTTTCTATAACTTTTCTAAAAAAACCACTGATTAACAAAGGCTAAAATATTGTTTTCTAGTCAATAAATTTTTTTTAAAAAAATAAAAAATAAAAATAGGGTAGTCCGTCCCTCTTTTGACTTTTCTTCTATATACTTTCATTTGTTTAGTTTTTTTCTATCTTTTTCTATAACTTTTTCTAAAAAAAACCACTGATTAACAAAGGCTAAAATATTGTTTTCTAGTCAATAAAATATTTTTTAAAAAACTAAAAAATAAATATAGGGTAGTCCGTCCCTCTTTTGACTTTTCTTCTATATACTTTCATTTGTTTAGTTTTTTTCTATCTTTTTTTCTATAACTTTTTATAAAAAAAACCACTGATTAACAAAGGCTAAAATATTGTTTTCTAGTCAATAAAAAATTTTTAAAAAAATAAAAATAAATATAGGG
>JAFEMH010003543.1:0-225000 GCA_022495995.1 Adenophora triphylla var. japonica | reverse complement strand
TATTGTTACTGATTACTCCCTCCGTCCCACCGATCTTAAGAAAACTTTTCATTTTGGGCATCCCACCAATCTTAAGAATTCCCAAAATGGAAAGTTTTTATCACTATTCTCTCCACTCATTCTCTCTCTTACATTATTTTAATACTCACAATACCATTATAATTTACTATTCTCTCTCCTATTTTACTATTACACTCACAACATTTACAATTTCCTTAATCCCCCTGCCATTTGAAAATTTCTTAAGATCGGCGGGACGGAGGGAGTATATAATTAATATTAATATTAATTAATTAATTAATTTTATAATTAATAATTTATTAATAAATATTATTAATAATAAATATTATTATTCTTAATATTAGACATAAATATTTTAGTTAGTGTATAATATAGTGTGAAATAAATATAAATACGTGATGTGGCATTGTTTGATTGGGTTTCAAAGTTTCACGGGGATTAAGAGTCAAAGCTATATCCAACCCTTCAAACCATTCAATCCAAAGGCCATAACATTTTAAGTAAAATCAGTTACTCCCCTCCCTATATCTCTCCTCATTTCTCTCTCTCTCTTTCCACATTTCAAAAACCAGATCGACGGTTTCTCTCTCTCTCATTTCCCTCACCGTCTTCTTCATCCACCGGCGACACCACGACTTCAGTCTTCTTCTCCCTCCGTCACTCTCTCTCTCTTTCTCCTCAAACCGGCAACCCTTTTCTCTCTCTCTCACCGTCTCAGCCTCCGCCGTCTCCCTCACCGTCTCTTCAGCCTCGCCGTTCAATTCGTGGAAACCTAGTATGGTAAACTCTCTCTCTCTCTCTCTCTCTATCGATCTAAATCAAAACCCGAATTTTGATTTTGATTTGGTTGGATTTCGGTTTGGTTGGATTTTGATTTTGATTTTGATTTTTTTGTTGATTTTGTTGGATTCAATAAGATCAATACACACCACACACAGTGTCTGTAGTGGAAACCCCCGGCATTGAGGGAAGAAGAAATGAAATTGAGCTTGCTAGAAGACAGAGGAGTACAAATTTGATTTGAATTCATGGCGTTTTGGTGGTTGATTTTAGTCATAGATTCAACTGAGGATGATGCTTATTTGGAATATCAGAAGTGGTGCTCTTTTGGAGGTGAAGGGGCCGCCTGGTTTGCTTCATGCGGCCGCATCAATGTGTCAATTTTGGGGCCAAATTGCCGAGGTTGAGGCGCACGCCTCATTGGTTTCCATGCGGCCGCCTCGGGTTTTGTGTCTTGCCGAGCTTACGGGCCATTTGGCCGGCATGGAGGATTCCGTTGGGGCCAAACTTGGCCTATTCTCGCATTGGTGGTGGAAGTTTGTGAGGACTATTTCGAGTATAAAAGAAATTTAGGGACTGATTTGGTAATAATAAAAGTTAAGGGACTGATATGAAAATAATAAAAGTTAAGGGACTGATTTAAAAATAAAAAAAGGTAAGGGACTGATTTAATATATATTTAAAAATATATATTTATATATTTTAATATATATATATATATATATATATATATATATATATATATATTTAAAATATATTAATATATATTTTTAAATATATATTTAATTTTTTAAAAAATATCAATTTAGCGACGGAAATATCCGTCGCTAAAATGGTTCGAAAATAAAATGACAAATTAAATAGAGACGAAAAATCTGTCGCTAATCCGTAGACGGTCATATCTGTAGCTAATTTAGAGACGGACATATCTGTCTCTAATTTAGAGACGGACATATCTGTCTCTAATTTAGAGACAGCCATATCTGTCTCTAAATTAGAGACGGACATATCCGTCTCTAAAATAGCTACAAAATAGCGACGCCCAATTTAGCGACAAACCTGCACCCACGGAATAGCTACGGAATAAATCCGTAGCTAAACACGATTTAGCTACGGAATCTTCATTTTAGCTACGGAATTTGCCGTAGCTAAAATGGATTTTCCTTGTAGTGAGAACTCCACCTCTCTATCCGGAGGCATAGAATACTCAGTTGAGAATACATCAATAAACTCATACACAACTGGGACATGAGATAGCTCAGGAGACTTCTTACTAGAGTCTAACACATACGCCAAGTACCCCTCACACCCTTTTGATAACAATTTTCTAGAATTTAATGCAGATATAACACGAATGCCAAATAAAGACTTATCCGCATCAAATATAAACACATGCACATCAGGCATAGAAAAAGAGACTCGCTTATTGCGACAGTCTACTAAGGCATGACAATTACTCAGCCAATCCATGCCTAGAATGACATCAAAATATCGAATTGGTAACTCTACCAAATCCACTGGCAATACATGCCCACATATGATCACCTCACAATCATGATAAATGAAAGAGGATTCGAGCACAGGAGTAGAAACCTCTAGCACATAAGGCAACAACTTAGGCAACTTATGCAAAGTGAATGCAAAATGAGATGCCACATAAGAATGGGATGACCCAGGGTCTATAAGAATACGAGCCCTGACCCCTGAGACAGGTACTATACCTCTAATGACCGCGGTGGGATCTACCTCGCCTCGACCCAAGGCAAACACTCTACCTTGCACTCTCTCCTAAGGCTTCCCCTCATTATCCCTCTTCACGCCACCCCTTGGCTGGCCACCCTACTGTCTGCTACCCGCAGCTTGACCCCGTTGAAATTTAGGACAATCTTTCCTGAAGTGCCCTATAGCTCCACACTCAATACATTTCCCCTGCTTGCTCCAACATCTGTCTTCAGATTTTCCCACCTTCTTACAAAAATTGCAAACAGTCCCAAATTGGCTGGATACAGGACGAGTTGAAACTGTAACATTTCCTCCTCTAGCCACTACTAGAGTTGAAGGCTTCGGTTGTCCTATACTCTGGCCTGAACCCTGGCCTGGAAACTTGGGCTTGCTTCCACAACTTCCCTCAGGTCTGCCTCAGTGTTCTTCAATATCATTTTCAATTCTATATGCCATGTTTACTGCTGCTTGATAGTTGGGGAAATCATTCATCAATAGCTGCTTTCGGAACTCCAATCTCAATCCCTTCACAAACCTTTAGACTCTCCTCTCCTCTTCTGGTATTAAATGAGGACAATACCTTGCTAACTCTGTGAACTTCGCCGAATACTGGGCCACTGTCATTGTCCCCTGCTCAAGCCCCAAAATGATAATGTCCACAACTACTCCCAACTCCCAAACCAAATACATACCCTGACAACCCAAAATGTACGCGATCCAAACTCCTTTCCGGCCTCACCGGTCTGGTCCACCTGTCTCAGCGGGATCTAAAACAGTAAAGGGAGAAGGGGTGAGGATAAATCTCAGCAAGCTATTATGAATGCAATAATATGCCGTATAAGATGCAACACATAAACAGGTTACTCATAATCACATTAGTAAAGCAGTAAACACCTTACGTTACCTCATTTTACCTTTCCCGTCTACACAATAAGTCGTACAACGTCGGGAGTAAAAACTCCACTCATTTGTGAACTGCTTAGGCATATTCACATCTTATAAGACTCATTTTTCAGAGAACCATATAAGATCGCAGCTATATCTGTAAGGCTTTTGGCTCAATACAGAAGCATTTAACCCCAGTCTGTGGCCACAGAAGGGGACAGTCACAGGTATAATGTAATATGATCACCTTATGGAACAATTTCTCATAACTGATCATATTCCATCATACCCCTACTGATCAGCTGATCTAACCACATTCAAGCACATAATAGATGCTTGAAAATAAATCCACACTTGGGATATCAATACATAACATGGTAATATTACTCATGTTAAACCATCACAATAGTGCGACATATATTTCATACACTATTGAATAATAACAATTCAATAACATGGTATTAATACTCATGCTCAAACCAATAAAGTAGTGAAACATGTATTTCAGACACTATTTGCACAACCAACCATGAATATATAGTCACATATGGCCACAATGAATAACAAGTAAGCCCTAAATATTCATTACACACTATTGAGTACGTTCTATAAAGGTTCCATATCAATTTATCAATTTTTATAAACTTTGGTTAAAGATTCATAAGGCCTTCCAACCATTTTCAAGACCGTATTTAAAGACCTTCCCTTTATCATTTTGGACCAATTAAGACTTCATCGTAAAGTCCTAATGTTGTACTAGAATTATAGTAAATTTGAGTTAAAAGATGCATTAGGGAACTAGGGTCTACCAGTCTTGAAAACTTGTTCACAATGAACTGCACTGGGCACGACTCGTGCCCTTATCACGACCAGTGTTCTAAAAGCCCCCGCCTAATGGCGCCTAGGCCCCGCCTAGGCGCTAGGCCCCTCTCCAACGCCTAGTTCTAAGCCCCACCTAGGTCCCTACTAATCCCGACTAATCCCGACTAGTCCCCGCCTAGGCGCTAGGCCCGGCTCCGCCGCCTAGTATCCGCCTAGCGCTTTTTAGAACCTTGATCACGACTACTTACTACGAGTGAAAGGCATGGGAACGACTCGTGCTCCAGGGCACGAGTCGTGCCCTTGCTCATAATCTCATACTGATGTTTTCAACATCAGTAGCCAAGGAAGAACAAGCCATCTTTGGTTCATCTGCTTATATCCTAACATCAGTATACCATTTTCCATCACTTAAAAGATTCCCATAAGGCCATATAACACCCCATATCAACTCTAACACTTCCACTTAAACTCTCATGCCAAGAACCCCATTGTCCTTCTTTCAACCCATATTTTCATTAATTTCAAAGGCCAAATAACTTACCCAAAAATATTAAGAACCAATTATATCATCATAATATCATCTTTAAATATAGTATGAACAATTATTGAAAGAAATCATAATAACTTACCAAAATAATTCGGAATAAAGAAAAACTTTAATCGGTTATAATTGTTCCACTCGATTCCCTGAGCGTTTATTTGAAGTCAAAACAAGGAACATATCAACGGTTGAATTATAGAGATTTTTGGAAGGTAACCCTAGGCTTAAGGGAACATAGGGAAAGAGAGAGAACTGAGGGAGATAATTGAAGCTTCTGGGAGAAGGAAATGAGATTTATATAAAACAATTTACAACTAAGCTCCTCCAAGAATCAAATCCTACAACCAACCACCTTAAGGTTATATTTACACTAAAGCTCCTCAATAATTTTTATAACCTTTTATTTAAAATTTTAAATAGTATAACTTTATCCCAATAATTCCTATTTATTCCATTTAGACATTATATAATTAAAATTACTTTATTAACATTCTAAAATCACGTATGTTACCAAAGTATAAAAGTAACCACATAACCAATCCAATTATCATATATGTCTAAATGAGATGCAATGTACCCCACCCCCACGTGCTCAACACGTGACCAAAGTGGTGCCTAGGTTTAGGATTGTGACAGCGTCCGTCGGTAAGATTCTGTTAGTAAATGATCACTTTCTAGTAGTGTAAGAGAGTAGACGGGAAAGGGGCATTTGATTCAAGAGGGGACGACGTTTGCGACAATGTTTGAGATGGGGCAGGGCCGTCGTGCCGGCGAGAGTGGAGTGACGGAGAAGATGATGGGTGGGATTTGGGATCATGAACTGAGTTGGATAGGGTTTAAATTGGGCGCTGGGGGTCAAATTTGATGGAAAAGACCAAAATAGCCCTTAATTAACTCACATGAGCGGCATATGTTATGCTATTCGTTAGATTTTTAACAGTTTATCTAAAATTACACCTGATTGCAACAAAAAGACAAACTCAATAACAAACTTGTAACAAATGCAAATTCGATAACCAATTAAAACATCTCGACAAACTCAGGTAACTAAAATGCAATTTACCCATAAAATTATCTCAGTAGTAAAAAAACTGTTCCTTTGGAGTAGACTACTGACGCACTGCGCCACACCCACAATCGTTGTCAAAAGATAATATAACTTTTGCCCCCGGGGTACAGCCGAGTGGTAAAGGAAGCAGCATTGCTGGGATTGCAACCTCAGCGTGGGGAGTTCGAATCTTGGCAGGAGCAGCCAATTAAAGTGGTGATGTAGGAGGGCTCCCTTGGGACCAGGAGTATAAGGGGTGCTGCCACCCTGACTGTCTCGGGCATATCCCGCGATTTACCTCCGCAAGTCACTGAGGGGCCGATGGCTAGTGGTCCAGGACATAGTCCGGCAAAGCTGGGAAACCTGGGTATAAAAAAAAAATAATAATATAACTTTTATTATAACTTCTATTCTGATGGAATACTTCATAAATAAGTAGTTAACAATTAGTATAGTGCACCTAGTGAAGGACAGCATTCCTGCATGCATGAATAATAACCTTAAACTAATTCCACTGTTATTAAGCTGAACAAATAAATCTACCTTATATTGTGAAATATTAAGGTTGGGCTATGAAAAAAGACATTTTTCAAATGGGGGAAACTAGCTTGAGTCTGGGATAGAGTTTGTTTGTTTGGGTTTTGGATATAGTCTTATAAAAAAGAAATATGAATCCCGGATAGTGTGTTTTCTTGACAAGGGAAGAGACAGAAGGTGGTCTATCTTAAAGTCTGAGATTCCA
The DNA here is from genome assembly GCA_022495995.1 of Adenophora triphylla var. japonica. Lineage (NCBI taxonomy): Eukaryota > Viridiplantae > Streptophyta > Magnoliopsida > Asterales > Campanulaceae > Adenophora > Adenophora triphylla. The sequence goes on along the minus strand of JAFEMH010003543.1, from coordinate 218,439 downwards.
CCTTAAAATCAATTGATACTAAGGGGAGTGATCCAAAATCTTTATATATTAATGGCAAGGTTGATCAATTTTCAATATGGGATAATATCACTAACAGTCCATAAGAGAAGCTGACTTCTCTTATTGTTGTTTTTCTCACGGTCACCTCTTCAATAAATAATACGAAACACACCCACATTTTTTTCCCATTTTTTCCCTATTAAAATAACCCATTTATCACTACAAGAAATATGTCTTTTAGAGACACTTTGCTTGGGACACAAATTAACAATAGTCTCTGTTTATAAAAAATTGAGACAACAATTATATAATGCTCTCTCTTTTGAGACAGCAATTCTCTAATAGTCCCTAATTTGAGACAGCATTTTCTAATGCTCCCTGTTTTAACATGTAATATTTATGTCAGAGAAGGTAATTGCCGTCTCTAAAATATTTGTGACACCCACTTATTGAGACTCTTATTTGTCCCTGTTTTATCCTAATTCAAACAGGGACGTAGGCAAAACTTAATGAGACCCTTTCCCATCTCAATAAATATGATTTTTAGTAGTAATTTGTAAATACCCAACCTTACAAACCCTTTACCCCTATCATCTTCCTCTTGCCCTTCTTCATATTTATCTCTCAATAACACCAATAATGGCTTATAAAACTATATCATCAACAAATGTGCAATTAAAATGCAACACGAGCCAGTTTTTGTAAAGCTATATCGTTAACAAATGTGCAATTAAAATGCAACTCTTACCGGGACGTGGAGAGAATATACTACAACCAAATACATTCATGTAGAGCCAATAATGGCTTATAAAACTTCTCAAATTGAGTGACACATAAAAGCACATTCAAATAGATGGTGTATAAAGCGATCAAGTGGCCAATATTTGGATCAAGTGGCCAATATTTGAGAATTAGGGCCGTAAATGAGCCGAGCCGAGTTGAGCTTTGAAGTTTCGAACTCGAGCTCGTATAAAAGTTATCGAGCTCGAGTTTTTCTCAAGCTCGAGCTCGAGCCCAATATGACTGTTCGAGCTCGAATCGGATCGAGTTTCGAGCTGTTCGCGACCTATTCGCGAGCTGCTCGAACTCGAGTATTAACGAATCGAGCTCGAAATTGGACTTATTTTTTGAAAAAAATCTGAAATCAGACGAGCTTTATCGAGCACTAATTCGAGTTGTAATCAATCTCGAGCCTAAACAAGTCATTCGCGAAAAAATTCATACGAGTTTTTTAACGAGCTTAACGAGCCGAACTCAAACGAGTCGATCTCGATCAGAGCTCGTCGAACATACGAGCCGAACATGAGCCGACTAAAAAAAACGAGCTTGAAAATCGGTTCGAGCTCGAGTTCACATCGAGCCCACTCGAACTCGAGCTTTTACGAGTCGAGCCCAAGCCGAATCCAAGCCGAATCCGAACCGGCTCGTTTTGTGTAACAACCCTATTTGGGATCAAGTGGCTCAATAATTGATAAATTAAATTCGCACGCTTACAAATTAAATAAAGAATTGGCCACACTAATTTAGCTAAAGCAAGCCCAGTATAAAACATAAATAACAGTTATAAGTTCAGAAAATTGTCACTTTACAATATTGGGGGTCAGAGTATGTTTATAATCACTTCCTAAGACGGGAATAAAAAATAGGTTGTAAACAAGTAAAGGAAAACACTTTATATTAATTATTATTCCCGTCTATCATTCAAATATCATCAATCAAATATTGAGCCGCTTGATCCCAAATAGGGCTGTTACACGAAACGAGTCGGCTCGGACTCAGCTTGGGCTCGGCTCGTAAAAGATCGAGTTTGAGTGGGCTCGAGGTGAACTCGAGCTCGAATCGATTTTCAAGCTCGTAGTAGTGGTGGTAGTGATAGTGGTGGTATTGGTGGTAGTGGTGGTAGTGGTGGTAATAGTTGTAGTAGTGGTCGTAGTAGTAGTGGTAGTGGTAGTAATGGTAGTAGTAGTGGTAGTGGTGGTGGTGGTAGTGGTAGTAGTGATGGTAGTGGTAGTAGTAGTAATAGTAGTGGTAGTGGTAGTAGTGGTAGTAGTGGTGGTAGTGGTAGTAGTGGTGGTAGTAGTGGTAGTGGTGGTGGTGGTGGTGGTGGTAGTAGTGGTAGTAGTAGTAGTGGTAGTAGTAGTGGTAGTAGTGGTAATTGTGGTAGTGGTGGTGGTAGTGGTAGTGGTGGGGGTGGTAGTGGTGGTAGTAGTGTGGTGGTAGTGGTAGTAGTGGTTGTAGTAGTAGTGGTGGTAGTAGTAGTGGTGGTAGTGATAGTGGTGGTATTGGTGGCAGTGGTGGTAGTAGTGGTAGTAGTGGTCGTAGTAGTAGTGGTGGTAGTGGTGATAGTAGTGGTAGTGGTAGTGATAGTGATAGTGGATGTTGTAAAGTACATGGGATTAAATGTAAATCGAATGTGATTACGACCCGTCTTAGCAATTGATTTTCATTTTAAGAACCATTAGCAAATATGCGAAAGGTGTTTCCATTTTATTTATACACACATGCACCCCCATGCTACAAACACACCCTCGTGCACATGGCGCGTGCAAGCCATATATATAGATAATGTTTTTTGAAAAAAATTAGGTTTCTTATTTTATTAATGATAGATAAATACAATTTAGGCATAATCGATTGGCCTATAAATAGGCTAACACATATAAATATTGTGTAGCCTCGGAGTCATGTAACTAAACAACTTCATTTCTCTTCCCAGCTTACACAGAGACATCAGTTTCTACATTGCTATTTCCTCCAAGACTCTCAATTCTTTTCCATTTTTTTAGATAAGTGAGCAACAATAAACAACCGGTTTGGCAGAAGACTCCGCCGCACAAGAAACCAATGTACAACCCCTGTACAAAATAAGGTCCAGAAGAAAATATTACCACAAACTCTCTACTCGAAAGTATATGGTGGTCTCAAAATTTGACCTAACAAGTAGAAAAAAAAATATATCTGAATTTACCTTGACATGAAGCTTGAACTTGAAAGCAAGGACAATTGAAAGAGGCAAACCAACCCAATAGAAGACCACTAAGTTAATGACCGTAACCACTTGCTGCCAACCGCATCCTCTAGCCACCCCTACAAAGTAGGTGCACAATTTTAAAACATTAGTGAGAATCAAACCTTGTCAAAGTAATAAGATAAAGCACTTGTCACTATATTATAACAATTTTTACTAATGGGTGCATGGCCACCCATGGTATGTTATACTTGGTCCCCAGGTGTCCATTTTAAGAAAAATTAACAAATTAAGGACGAGAAATAGCAATACCTATCAAGACTGCTTGAACAGTTTCCACTGAGAAAGCGATCAGTAGAAGTGGGACCATTGAAGCAAATTTATTGATGATAACAGGGTTGTTACTGAATAATCTAGCCCATATATTATGACCCAACCCTAAAGAAAGTACGGTAACAAAACAAGTAACTGCAGAGAGCTTGAGAGTGACTTTGAATGCATGCTTAGCTTTATCAGGATTGCCTGCTCCCAATTCATTAGATACTCTTGTGCTGTTTTACATCATCCAAATTCATAAATCAAGCGTTATAATGATTTAATAAGTAATGCAAAAGAAATTTAACGTTTAAGAACTTTTATTAACTATAAATTCCAACTAACCTTACAGCAGCACTAAGACCATATGAAACCATGTATACAGCTAATTCTGTATTTAGGCTGAGACAAACACAGCAACATTACCAATCAAACCAGTGGTGAAGACAGAGTTTCAGTGGAAGGAGTCAAAGTTATGACAGAGAGGTATATTTTTCCTAAACTAAAGGGTGTTAAAAGTTTTAAACTGCAAAAAGTAGTATTTTGTAGCGGTAATACTACTATTTTTTCAAACTTAAAGATGGTAAAAATGACAGAGATCCAAAATCAAGGGGGTCGAATAACAACCCCCATATTTTCTATGTGGCTTCGCCACTGAATCAAACATTACAAATATGGCCAATTAGGAGATGATAAAACAGTAAATAAGAAAACAAACTTTACCACATTGCCATCAATGGAGTTGTTACTTTTGAGTTTGGTAACAGTCCAGCCAACAACACCAGCATCTCAGAAGCCCAGTACTCCAAACTGGCAAACATATATATATATATATGTTCCAAAATAAAATTATATGAATGGTAATTCAAGTTCATGAACAATGATTAATGCCTACTTACCACAACATAATTGCAGAGGCGAGAGCAAGCTTCAAGTTGGGAAGAAGATAACTAAATGATTCCAAAGAGAATCCTTGCCACGTCTGTTTACATTTCTTGGCATAAAGCACATATACAGCCATCATAAAAAAGGAAATCCAAAACGAAATAGAAGTTGCCAATGGGGCCCCTATGAAACCCAGAGGTGTCAAATGAATCAGAACGTAAGAAAGGCCAATGTGAATAATCAAAGGCACGACTGAGCAAACAACCAGTGGGATTACAACAGACTGCGTCTGAAGAAACCTCAATAGGCACTGGACCAAGCCAAAAGGAAACAATCCCGGTATAAGATACTTAATATAGAGGGCAGCCGTCTTTGAAATTTCGGGATCTTGATGGAGTAAAATGAGAATGGGTTCCGTAAATATCCATAGAATGGCAATGAGAATAGATAAGAAAATTGAAATGAAACAGGATGATTGTAAATAAATTCCCAACATTCCGTATAGATTTGCTCCAAATCCTTGCCCACATAATGTCTCCAGAGAGCCACTCAAGCCAAGCTACGGAGACAAAAGAATAAGTAATCTGTGTCAGTCTTTGTGTTATATGTTAGAGATGAAACATGATTAAGCCAAATGCTTTATCACAACTCACAAATAGGATGGTAAAAGATGCTCTAAAGAAACTCTTAAAAAATTGATATATTAAAGAAAAGTAGGTCTGCTGAGAAACTTTCTCCATAAGTTATGGAGAAACTTTCTCCATAAGTTATGGAGAAACGTGTTTTTCCAAATGTTCTGGATATCAGTTTCAAAGGTTCTGGATATCCAGAAACTTACAAAATGATATCCAGAAACGTACAAAATGATATCCAGAAATTACAAAATGATATCCAGAAATTACAAAATGATATCCAAAAACTTACAAAATGATATCCAGAAACTTACAAAATGATATCCAGAAATTACAAAATGATATTCAGAAACTTACAAAATGATATCCAGAAACTTACAAAATGATATCCAGAAACATTTAATAAATTTCTGGATATCCTTTCAAATGGTTCTGGATATCCTTCCAAAAGGTTCTGGATATCCAGAAAAAAAACATTACATATATACTCCCTCCGTCCCACGTGAATAGACACCAAAAATCTTGGCACAATAACTAAGAAAAATGAATATAATAATGAAAATGTGTGGTAGGAAATGAAGAGAGAGAATGAGTGGAGTTGGTTGAATAAATTGTGTGGTAGGAAATGAAGAGAGAGAATGAGTGGGTGGGGTAGGATGAATATAAAATAATAAATTCTTTTCCATTTTGGGCAGTGTCTATTCACGTGGGACGTCCAAAAAGGAAATAAGTGTCTATTCACGTGGGACGGAGGGAGTATATACAAGTATCCAAATCAAATGCATAAACAAACACAAACACCCATTTAAATAAACAAACACAAATACCATATATACAGATACCCATTTACATAAATTCATGAATACCCATAAGCATGTGGAAGGAAGGGATTGGAATACCTTGGCGAGATTTACATAGAAAAACAGAGGCTTTTTTGGCGTTAGACACCTGAATGAGGTTCTTCCATAACTTACAAAATGATATCCAGAAATTACAAAATGATATCCAGAAATTACAAAATGATATCCAGAAACTTACAAAATGATATCCAGAAACTTACAAAATAATATCTAGAAACATTTAATAAATTTCTGGATATCCTTCCAAAAGGTTCTGGATATCCAGAAAAACAAAATGACGGGACCGATGAAGCTCATGCATTCCGCATAGGCTACGCTCTTGCCACCAAGGCCCCTTCAATTGCATCATCCACAAGCTCTACGACGACGGTTGGAAGAAACAATTGGACAACGCTTCCCTGATTAACCCTAATCTCACCATAATCGGCCCTCCCTACGGTTTTGCACGATTGTTGGTGAAGCTGTAGCAAATCAACGCAAATCAACGGGCTTAGGTTCTGGGCGATTGAGATTGGAAAGGTTGGGTTGTCACAGTTCGGGTATAGAGGGAGATCTGGTGTGGATTTGGCCGGAGAATTGAGGGAACGGTCACCGGTGAGGTTTTGGACATGGGTCACCGATTGGTTTGAAGAGAAGAAGCTCGGTTTAGGGAGGAGATTAGGGGAAGGTTTGGCCGGAGAAGAAGGTAATTGAGGAAGAAGAAGGTCGCCGGTGATGGAGGTTGAGCTGGGGAAGACGACGCAGGAGCAAGGTTGATTTGCGTTTTGAGAGAGAGAGGAGAGAGAAAGTCTTTTCCGGATAGAGAGAGAGAGGAGTCTGTTGTTGTTGTTGTTGTGTTCTAAACCCATTCAACGCCAAACCCGTTTCTCCATAAATTATGGAGAAACACGTTTCTCCCTAGATTTGACGCTGTTGTTGTTGTTGTTGTTGTGTTCTAAACCCATTCAACGCCAAACCCGTTTCTCCATAAATTATGGAGAAACACGTTTCTCCCTAGATTTGACGATTAAAGAATATGTTTAACAAGGCAGTTTAGTTATTTGTATATAGAGAATGTTCCTCATTTCATATAGATGTCACGGTTTACTTGTCAATGTTTATGATAAAATTGTCCTTTAAACTTTATCAATATCTCTCTATACAAAGTGAATATTAGCATTTACTCCCTCCATCTCTTATAGATGTCACGGTTTACTTGTCAATGTTTTTAAGGAACGTACTTTCTTGTTTGTGCATTACTTGTATCATTTTAAAATTGCACTAATACTATTTCCTTATTTAGAAATGTGACACTTATTTTGGATTGAGGAAAATGAAAAGTGTAATACTAATTAGGGCAACTCCAATGGTGGTCCTAGTCCTAAGGGTCATAAAACCAAATTTTGATACCCATGGAGACTTTTTGCATAGTCCTAAAAAATCATCTCCAACAATGGGTATCAAAAATTAGGTACCAAATTAGTTTTTTTTAAGTTAATAACTTTATTAATATTTTTAATATGATAAATAATTTTGAAATATAATAATTATTTTAATTAGTTATTTCAAAAAATAAAGTTTTATAAATAATTTCGAAATATAATAATTATTTTAATTAATTATTTTTTTATAAAATTTAAAATTTTATAAATAATTATATAAAAATTTAAATAAATTTAAATCAAAAATCAAAATTTTTATGTATAATTAAATAAATTTAAAAAGAAGTAGAACAAATGTAGAAAGAAAATGAAAGAGGGTGTATGGAAAAATATGAAGTAGCAAAGTCCTAAGCAAAGTCCTAAATATGGTACTTTGCTAAGGACTTAATCAAATTTTGATACCTCTAGTTTTTGCCATTGGAGATGCAAGGACCTTTGTGTGGGTATCAAAAATAGGTTTTAGGACCATTGTTGGAGTTGCCCTTATGAGATGGAGAAGTATACACATAAAAAATTTGAAAGACCATATTATACCATTACAAATGAGATGCTCCCTCCGTCCCACTTTAAACTTCAAAAATTCCCCAAAAGGTATTCCATTTTAAACTTCAAAATCCCAAAATTGAAAGATTATAATACTTCTTTATTCAATTAATAGATCCAACATGCGATACTCACAACAACTATCCACTAAATATTCTCTACCTACCAACTTACTATACTCACAACACCCTACCCCACTTTCTATATTTTACAATAAAAACATCACTCTCGTTAATATTTGACCCCATTTATTTTTGAAGTTTAAAGTGAGACGGAGGTAGTTACTAAATTTTTTATTACTTCTATATTTCTATACTCACAAAAGTTTTTTATTACTTCTATATTTCTATAAAATGATAGTAGTTAGAGGTGAATGTAATAACTTCATTAAAAAATGCTACTAAATTAAACAATTAATTATAAAAAGTTGAGTGAGCAATGTCAATTACTACTTGTTACTTAATATTGTGAAAGTGATTTTATATACTCCCTCCGTCCCAAAATATTTCTTCCATTTAATTTTTTAGTTGAACTTTGATCACAAATATATGACAATTTAATTATGTTCATGAAATTCTAAAAATTCCTATTGATTCACCATTAATAATATTATCAACAACAACTTTTAGAATTTCATGAACATGATTAATCTCTCATAAATTTGTGGTCAAAGTTCAACAAAAAAGTCAAATGGGACAAACATTTTGGGACGGAGGGAGTATGAAATATCCTTGGGGTGTATTTGGCAACTAAATTTCAAGCTTCAAATTTAAAATTAGAAAGGTAATTTGAAAATCCATTCTCTTCTTCCAATTCAAAGTTGACCAAATGGTTATTTTCATAACACATGAGTGGGATATAATAATTAAAAAAAAAACAAGCTACCTACCAATTAATAGTAATCAGCATATGCATTGCATGCAGTTGGAAGCTCTCATGTTCGTACTCTTTGGTTTACGCGGCCGTAGTCGTGTCGAAAACTCCAATTTTAGTGTTATTGACAAGTGTCCGACGGAATAAACCAAAAAGTACGAGCATCATAATCATAGGTTGTAAGCAATATATCAATAGAGCTAGAAGCATATATGACCTACTTACCATGAACATAAAGCCGGTAACATTTGACCATGAACTGGCAAGATTGGCGGCGGGAAGATAAAGATCACCAAGGTGACCGGCAAACATGACGGAGATCAAAGGGATGAAGACGTAAGTACCATTCATAAGGATCAGAGGTAGTGCAAACAATATCTGATTCTTTCCCTCCTCCACGTCCAGCACCTTATTCCACCACCTCCCACCATTCTCCACCACCTTTTCATCTTCTTCTTCATGCCCCAAATTAAACACTGGCACATTGGTAGGAGTTTGAACCATCTCGATCTTTTCTTATCGACAGATCCACTACTGCATATGTTTTCCTGCCAGTTTCTTGTTTTTCTCTTCTACTGAATATCTTCCATTCTAGTACTACATATAGATGGATAAAATTATTTCAGAATTAAAAAACTGTTCCTTTGGAGTAGACTACTGACGCACTGCGCCCCACCTACAATCATTGTCAAAAGATAATATTACTTTTATTATAACTTCTATTCTGATGGAGCACTTCATAAATAAAAAATTAATATAAGTACTAAACAATAAGTATATTGCTCCTAGAGAAGGACAGCATTCATGCATGCAATGCATGACTAATTATGGGAAATATTTTAAGTATTTTTGTAATATTTGTAAATATTTTTATTTTCATAGTAGCTTAGTTGACTTTTTATATTTGCTTAGTTTCCATAGAAAATAATTTCCTTGTGTACGCATCTCCCTCTATAGCAAGGGATCCTCACATTGTAAAAACACACATTCAGAAATTCAATAATGGTTTAACATGATATCAGAGCGATCCTAAAACATGTTTCCGCTAGTCAGTAGTCTTATTTTTTTCCCGCGAAAGAAGTCGTCTTGTTCAAGCCTTCTCGTTGATTCAGTGTCAAGCAGGTAGGGGTGTGTTCGGTACGGTTTGGTTCGGTTTTAGGCTAAAACCGTTACCGAACCAAAAGTATTCGGTTTCTAATTTTAACAAACCGCCGCCACTCGGTTTTAGCTCGATTCGGTATAGTCGATTTTCGGCTTCGGTAAGTGTCGGTTCGGTAATATTCGGTATTGACATGTTTACTTTATATGGCCACTGAGCTCAGGCCAAACATGGGCCAAACATAAACATTTTACTCGAGATTTGCACTATAATAGGTCCAAAATGAGATATATATTGGATGTAAAACTACATCCATCACATAACATCAGAATACTCTTTCTGACCTTCTTCAAAAGTTTATAAAATTTGACTGCGACAAAAAAAAATGATGAATAAAAAGTGATTTAGTATCAGTAAAAGAATGATGATAAAGTAGCAAGCAAAACATCAAATACATGTAAAGCATCAATTAACAGAAAATTGGAAAAATAATAGCAAAACTAACATCAAAATATCATAAACTTTTTATGCTTCACATGATTTATTTTGACTAGAGATAAACTAAAGAAAGGATAATCGAATAAGGGAGACAGATTACCTGTAGAGGATTGCCGACTACAAACTTGGTTTGAACGTGAAAGACGATAGTAAATATTAGGAATATTTATTATTTAGAAGAATATCGAAACGGTTCGGTGTGAGTAATCGGCATGAAATCCTGTATCCCAAACCGAGCCGCGAGATTCGATTTCTCAATATTTCATAAACCGTCCCTACCCAATTAATCGTTGGTACGGTTTATCGGCGTCGGTTTTTTCGATTTTATTCGATTTTTTCGGTTTTTCTGCTCACCCTTACAAGCAAGAGCGTCAAATTCCATAGCTTGCTCGAAGGTCTAGACAGCCTCTGCTTCTTGGTTCAACACGCAGTGGTCTTCCTGTAGTCACCTTGTTGTCAAGATCATTCAATAGCAATCATGTCCAATGGAAAGAAGGTTCCACTGATCAACGATCCATCATCAATTTATTACATTCATCCTTCCGAACAATCAGATGGTAATAGGCTGCCTATCATCCCTGGTCTATCTCCGGATATGGTACAACGCCTCATGACGTTCCTTGAAACATCTCCTAGTTCCTAGTACTGACAAACTTTCTGGTAAAGATAAAAATAATAGTCTTTTTCTGATATGTGGTTGCTTGATAGCGGTGCCTCTAATCATATGATTGGGAATCTCCGATTTCTTATAAATGTTGTTCATATTTCACCATCCCCCGTGGGATTGCCAAACGGCACTCATACATCTGCTATCAAAGAAGGACGAGTGGTATTTCCTTCCGGTTTAGTTCTTGAACAAGTGCTATATGTCCCTAACTTATCATGTAGTTTGATTTCTATTGGGCAACTTATTCGTGACTCTGGATGCTTCTTGGATGCTTCTTGACGTATACTGATAATCTATGTGTACTACAAGATCGCAATTTGAGGACTCCGATTGGAGTGGGTGAGATGCCAGATGGGCTCTTCTTCTTCAAGCCTGTAACATTGGCTGTAGCTTCTGTGGTTAAAGAAGGAGAAGACTCTATTTTATGGCATCAACGGCTCGGTCATCCATCCATTCAACCATTATCTCATATTTCTGGCATAGCTGTTAAGAACTCTGGTAGTAATAAATCTTGTGATGTCTGTCTTCGTGCGAAACAAACACGTGATCCTTTTCTCGTAAGTGATAGTCGTGCTGTTGAATGTTTTAATCTTATACATTGCGATATTTGGGGTCCATATCGTAAAACCAGTTTTACTGGTGCACATTATTTTTTTTACCATAGTTGATGATTATAGTCGTGCTGTTTGGATCTATCTTATGACTGATAAGGGTGAAACAAAATACTTGTTGCGTGATTTTTATGTAATGGTCAAAACACAATTTGGAAATAATGTGAAATTAGTTCGTAGTGACAACGGCTTAGAATTTATTGCTGGAGCCATGCCTAAGTTTTATAGAGAGAATGGTATTCTGATACATAGTAGTTGTATTGTCACGCCGCATCAAAATGGCCGTGCTGAGCGTAAACATCGGCATATACTTGAGGTTGCTCGAGCTCTTCGATTTCAGGCTAGTCTGCCTATTGAATTTTGGGGTGAGTATGCCTTGACTGCTGCCCACTTAATTAATCTAACCCCAAGTAAATTTTTGAACAATAAGTCTCCATATGAAATATTGTTTGGATCCCCTCCCGTTTATTCTCACCTACGGGTTTTTGGGTCGTTATGCTTTGTACACCAAAAGTCGAGCGATAAGTTTGCTGCTCAAAGTCGTATCCGTATGGACAAAAAGGATGGCGAGTTTATGATTTGGAAAGTCAAAAAATATTTGTCTCAAGGGATATTGTCTTTCGGGGAAATATTTTTCCTTTTGCATTACAAGTAGCTGCACATGCCTCCCCAACTTCTTCAGAAAATTTTCTTGTTGATGATTTTGTCGTACCCTGTCCAGTCCCTTGATCAGCCTCCTATTCAGTCACCTGAACAACATACTAGCTCGCCTCACTAGGGGGAGTTGTGGGGGACACTGTACCGCCTGCTCCTTCCCCTACTCAAGTTGCGGAGCCAGAATTGTTAGGTCGTGGTCATCAAGATCGGCGATACCTTCACATTTTCAAGATTATATATGTCACACGGCTTGGTCAAGTAGCTCAGTCTCAGCTTCTGCCCTCCAAAAGGTGCCCTCATGTATGTCGTACCCTATAGTACATTTTGTCATATGCTCTAAATTTTCCAATGCCCATAGAAAATTTGTGGCTTCTCTAACATCTCAGGTGGAGCCTCAATCATATAGTCAGGCTGTTAAATTTCCGGGTTGGCGATCCGCAATGAAGCTAGAGATTGATGCTTTGGAGCGAAATGGTACTTAGGAAATAACAGACCTTCCACCAGGCAAGCGAGCAATTGGTAATAAATGGGTGTATAAGGTGAAGTATAATGTTGATGGTTATGTGGAGTGCCTAAAAGCTCGTCTTGTCGTGTGTGGCAATAATCAGACTGAAGGTGTGGATTATAGCGAGACGTTTACGCCAGTGGCCAAACTGGTCAGTGTTCGCACCTTTTTATCGGTTGCTATTGCTAAGGGTTGGGAGCTTCATCAACTCAACGTCAATAACGCTTATTTATATGGTGATTTGCATGAGGAGGTATACATGCTTCTACCCCCAGGTTTCTCTATTGCTTCTGCTCCGGGGAAAGTCTGTCGGCTTCGTAAATCTTTGTATGGTTTGCGACAATCTCCAAGAAACTGGTTCGCAAAATTAGCTGCGGCACTTCGGTCTTTTGGGTTTATGCAGTCACATGCCGACCACACTTTGTTCACCTATCGTAAAGGTGATATATTTTTGTCTCTTTTGGTATATGTCGATGACATTGTACTAGCTGGTAACTCTTCTAGTGCATGTACTCATTTGAAGCAATATTTGGGGTCTTGTTTTCAAATTAAGGATCTTGGCCTGCTGAAGTATTTCCTCGAAATTGAGCTTGCTCGTTCGTCTTCCGGTCTATATATGTGCCAACGAAAATATACACTAGACATCCTTGCGGAAACAGGTCTATTGGGGTGCAAACCTGTGGCTTTTCCCATAGAACAACACCACAAACTTGCGCTTGCCGATGGTCCTCCTGTAAGTACCCAAATCCGGATCGCCAAAATCCGTTAAAAGTTAACCGGAATCCGTTAACTGGCCCGCTCCAGGTTAACCGGAACCCGTTAAGCTCCCCGTTCTCAAGCCAACGAGACGACTCGGGACTGCCTCGTGCATCCCAACGTCAAAACGTACTCAACACACGTCGTCGCACGTAAAAGTACAGCTTCTCCCGAAAAACGCACTTTCCGGGGGCGTTTCGGACATTTTCCTGACATTTATTTAAAAAAAGGGACAAAATCGAGAATAATGGCACGAAAATCCATGACCTGGTGAGTCACATGGGCACGTGACACGCATGCCACAGCCCTCCGTTCAACATCAATCAGATTTCAGTGTGAAAAGACCAAAATATCCCTGGGATGCAGTCCCAGTCCGGCCGGACTCTTTTGAAGGCAAACCAGAGTTGCCATCAAGTCCCTCCAATTTGAAAAATACCACAAAACCCCTTGGAATTCAGGCTAAGTCCGTCCGGACTCTTTTGCAAATTTCACCTATAAATACAGAGGGCTGTCAACACAAAAAAAAAGAAATAGAAAAACTTACTCCATTTCTCTCCACAGCCACGCCATAACCAGTTTTCACCCCCTCCCGAGCCCCGTTTCGCCTTGATTCGCGTGAAAACCCCGTATTTCAACCAAATATAACCCCCACCACCTCGAAACAGCGTTCCAAACACTAAATCGTATCCCGTATATGCCTCCCGAGCCAAAAGAGTCAGCCCCTAGCCATAGGTAACACTCTCTCTCCCTAAACACTTGTTCCGTCTCAATTTACACGCCAGTTGCTACAATCGTTTCAGACGAACGTTGTTGAAATGTAGACGTCACCGTCAACGGGGTCCGATACGTTTTAGTCCCAGATCCTCTTCTCTTCCCGTAAGAGAAGTTATCTCGGGTTAAAACGGCGTTCCGACCCCGTTCTGTTACTTTTATGTCATTTACAATTCTGGATCGTTTGATCTGTTGAACGTCATTTACTTTCATGTCATTTACAAATTTCGGATCGTTTGATCCGTCGATCGTCATTTACTTTACGCAACTTTACAATTCTGAGCCGTTTGGTTCGTTGAGCGCACCTTTAAAATCCGGGTCGTTTGATTCCGTCGATACCGCACTTTAAATACTGTCATTTACAAGTTCGAGCCGATTGGCTCGTGATAGTATTTACTTATCAAAGTCCGAGTCGCAAAAACGATTCGTTGATCGCATATCATTTAATGCTTTTTTCCCGTAAAATCGCTAACAATGTAATGCCCGGTTCAAAATCGGAGTTCACATTCGAACTCTCTTTCAAAAATGCGCGAAATGACGTTTGACATCCAAACGATCATCTTCAAATATAAAAACTCGACATTTGACATTCAAATCTCATTTAATGCTTTTTTCCCGTAAAATCGCTAACAATGTAATGCCCGGTTCAAAATCGGAGTTCGACATTCGAACTCTCTTTCAAAAACGCGCGAAGTGACGTTTGGCATCCAAACGATCACCTTCAAAAAATCAAAATCCGACGTTTGACATTCAAACGCTCTTTTCTTAAAAGTCAACATTTGACACTTAAGTTAAAAGATCAAAATCAGCACTCGTGTCACTTTTCCTAAAAAATTCCAAAACCGACGTTTGTCATTCAAACGCTCGCCTTTTCAAAAGGAATCACATAATCAACGTTTGACATACAAACCAAGATTAATCTTGTCATTCAAGCCCCCATTTTCAAAATGCAAACACACACACACGCACGCACACATTTTCGAGAAAGGTAGAAAGACTCGTCATACGAGGCGTTTCGGGTGATCTCAAAATACTCTTCCCGAAACGTAACGTGACCTCCGAACCTAACAATCTCTGGTACTCAAAAAGCTTTTTCCTCGTTTTTGCTACCAATAAATTTGACACCCCCTTTCAAAGCTTTTTCCTAAGTTTTGCTACCAATAAAAACGACACCATTTTTACAAAAGCCATTTTTCAACGTTTGGGCTCAAAATACAAAACCGCGTGGCGACTCCTCTCCTTCCCGAAAGCGAGGTCTCAAACACCAACATCCGCGAAAGACAACCGCTTTCGCTCGCGCGAAATTCGGGTAATTTCTGTTGGCGACTCCGCTGGGGACTTGGATACTTTTTCAAAACTACCGTTGTTTTCAAAAAGTCTTCCGTGGGTCAAACTTTCGTTTACCCTTCCTCGTTTTTCATGTGCGTGTGTTACTTTAAACCTCGAATGGTTTTTTCAAAAGGTGTTGCAGTATCGTCTTTTTCAAAATCATAACATGTTCGTGCATTCCCGTTCATATTTGATTTTCATGCTGCATTTTTGAACTGCACATAAAATTCTTTAAGACACATTCTGAAAAATCTCTGTTTTTCTCAGAAAAAGAATTTTAGTGACCGCACACTACTCGCACTTGCTGCCTCGGTACACCGCACTTCACGTGCACTTGCTGCCTCAGTACACTGCACACTACGACCCGTAACCCGGGATGACCGTTCAGTTGCAGCTCGGTTGGTCTGCCAAACACCTTTCGAGCGCGCACGGGGTCGTCCCAAACAGCCCATCCTAGCCCGTGTAAGCCATGCACTCTTTGTATCACACTTCGTCCAAGACCCCGGTTGGTTTTTGGTTTAGTACGTGTCATAAAGCCCAAGTGTATGTTTTTATGGTTCCGTCACGAGTCAAGCTCGAAAGATTGAGACCGAAGGTCGTTCCCGACCTGAAGTTTTGAGCTTTTCAGCCTTGACTTTGACGCGGAGCTCTGCCGAAAAATATACCCGAAGGTTCAATGTGACACCGTGTCACCAAACCCTCACCGTATGCACCGTGCCAGCCACAACTTGGCCAACGCCAAAAGCTAAGGCCCCTCGCGCAAGCGAGTCAGGAGAGGTCATGCCAAAATTTTGGCACGATCCCCGCCTTAACTTAAGGACGTTGACTTCGACTGTGGCCCGCGTGTCACATACGTTGGAAGTTTACGTGATCAGCTAGCCTTAAGTTCACTTTTTTCCTTTGTCGGTGGAACTCGCTTGCCTTATAGGACCCTCGCTCGGGATTGTCCGTCCCGAGAAGATGATCTACAAATGGAAACGAGGGGCTTATAAACGTAGTGACGAGATCCACTGATTAGAGCCTTAGGTTAGTTGCGAAAAAAAAGACACGGTCTTTTCCAACCGATTAGGACTCTGAGAAAATACGTTTTAAGTAAACATTAATCGGTAAATGCACATTGCACTAGCCCGAAACCCTGAGCCAAATACCCTTTCCGAAGCCTAAATCCTGCCTTTCGTTCCCTGCAACGAGCAAAAAGTGGTTCAGAATTCCGGGTCAGCGTCTCGCCAGAGTTACAGTTACGGCAGCGTCAGACAGTTCTTCGGTTCCCTCAGCCAAAATATCCGACATGTCTAGCTCACCGAGACATCGTGATGGGGATGGACCCCCGCCACCGGTAACAGATATGACATTGGAAGAAGCCATCCGGGCTTGTGAGGTTCACAAGAGGCAGAAAGAAGATCAACAGAATTTTGTGGTACAGCTTCTAAATGAGAGAGGTATAGTCGCTATTCCCCAGTCAGACGGTACTTTCGTCCTAGTCGAGGACGATGATTCCCCGAAACCAACTCCTCAAACCTTCTACCAGGTTCCTCCCCCGCCAACTTATGGGATGCCTTCGAACCAAGGAAATAGCCGACCGAGGCTTCATGTTGCCACCTCTGAAG
This sequence comes from Adenophora triphylla var. japonica, assembly GCA_022495995.1. NCBI lineage: Eukaryota > Viridiplantae > Streptophyta > Magnoliopsida > Asterales > Campanulaceae > Adenophora > Adenophora triphylla. The sequence continues at coordinate 201,442 of JAFEMH010003543.1, read as the reverse complement.
GCACCCCTGTCATATACGGCCAAGCCAATACTACTCCCATCACTCAGTACAATCAGCGCACCGCTGGACCATCTCAAACAGATGCCAATGTCCTTCAATACCCTCCTGGGTTCATCCCATTGCCTATACACGAATCCCAAAACACCAGGGACAAACCCCGATACAGTCCAGAGAAGGCCCCCATATATCCACATATATCAAGCCTTCCCCCTCCAATCACTACCATTCACATGGTAGCACCCGGCGTCGAGCCTCAAAGTCCACCACTAGACCCAACCTTAGCCTGGATGGTCGAACAGATGAAAGACCTGAAAGCCAGCATGAGCAGCTCAAAGCAAGAAACGCTCAGATCCACAGATTCGGGAATGGTCACGCCTCTCCCTGCCAAGTTCAGAATGCCAGAGATGGACCGATTCAACGTAACCGAATGTCCTCAAACGCATGTTGACACCTACGTTCTCGACATTTGAGCGAAAGGAGCAACCCTTCAGTAAATGGTCGATCACTTCCAGCATACGCTCAAGAGTTCAGCGTTACGATGGTTCCTAAGGGTCAAGACGTCCCGTGACTGCCCCATACAGATAACGATCAGCAGTTGCATTCAATCCCGCACCGGCCCCCGGCAAAGGGAAAGATACGTCTGTCAACTACATCCATCAGGGACAGCAGTCGGGCAACAGAAACCCAGTCCCGCAAAGCAACAACTCCACTCCTAAGCAGCCTGCCGTACACTTCGACAAGTTGGACATGCCGCTGAGTAAGATGCTGGAAGAGTTGATCAAGGAAGGCATCCTCAAACCCGTTGCAAACTACAAACCCAAGAATCCCATAGTCAACGCTGACAAGAGCAAGTACTGCGCCTTCCACCAGTATCATGGCCACACCACCGATAACTGCGTGGGGTTATGGTACGAAATTCAGAATTTGATAGAAGAAGGAAAGTTGGAGCGTCCCCGTGGACCTAATACAGTCGGAAACCCTTTTCCAAACAACAACAGTGTGAATTCCATTGAATGGGTGCCAAAGAAGATTGCCGCAGAGCCAGTTCCTCCGCCTCTTCCAGCCAGGTCCTCATCGAATGTCCACATCAGTTACGATGTTTGTGATTGTTCCGAATGCCTTGAGTACGAGTCCCAAGACATGATCAGGGGTAATTCTCCCAGAAAGCAGAAGAAGAAGTCTTCTCAACAGAAACTGAGAGAAAGATATGAAGCTGGAGATACCAGTGTGGGTACACTCGGAGAGCCATCCGGGAGGTTCGATTACTACGTACTCTACTCCAGCCAGTCCTCCCTTCCTCCAGGCCACACAGCTTTAGAGCAGACAGGGGTGGGAAAGCCGAAAAGTCCTGCTGACACCAGAGTTCAGGCCTCAGGACACCGGAATACCTCAAATCTTGACAATCTCACTGCCAGTCAGAAGCCTAACCCCCCGCGGGATCAGCCAAGGTTCAATTTGCCCAACTTCAAGGCACGGGCCGGCAAAGGAAGGTCAAAGTCATCTTGGCACTCGCACTCAATCAACGTGCTAACCAAGGGCGGCCACCGTCACAAACAGCCTCAACACAATCCCGAGGCACCACCAAAAGCTTTACCTCGCAAGAGGAAGACAGGAAACGGATGGCTTGATGACTCTCCTTCTCCGGAAAGAGACCAGATCTACGATTCCCGACTGTATGGCAGTATGCTCACTTTCTGTGACGAAGACCTGCCGAGAGACGCCTCAGGGCACAATGAAGCTTTGTACATCACTCTCCGGCTTAACACCATATCGCTCCCCCGGGGTATTGGTAGACAACGGATCAGTAGTCAACGTCCTCCCTCTCAGCATGATGCGAGCCCTACGCATCGACGAAGGTCACATGCTTCCATCTGCCCGGACCATCAAGGCCTACGAGAGCACGTCTCGTCCCATCCTGAGGACGGTGACTCTAGAGCTCTGGTTCAAAACCCAAATGGTGCCAGCAAAATTCCACGTGATGGACATTCCGTCCGAATTCACAGCTCTATTGGGACGCCCTTGGCTACACCACATGAAAGCCATAGCTTCCACTCTCCATCAGTGCGTCAAGTTCATTAACCGGCAGGGAGATCTTGAAGTCATCAGAGGAGACAGTTTCCTCATAGGGAACGAAGCCGAGACAACAGCCAAGCATGCCGCGGCCGGGCAAGGGGCTACCTCCTTCAAGTCGACGAGGGACTGTCGGGGCAAATCTCATCGAGAATCCCTCGAGTTCGGAGATGCTAACTATATTAACGTCCTCGAGCGAGCGGACCACGAGCAGTCAGGTTCATCAAGTTCAACTGCCGTTTTCGACACTTGGAAGCAGACTGGAAAGAAACCCTGAGCATCGCAATGATGCGGGCACGTAAACCCCCTGTCTCCGATCGGAGATTTGTCAACATCCTTCAATCCTACTCTCTGGCCCCGCCAGGTGAAGAAATCTTCGTGATGAAGGTCAACAAGCATCGTCACACTCGTGATGAATGTATGTCAGTCTTATGGGACGTCCTCCATGAGGAATTGCCCGCCGAGCCCCTCTTCTCGAGCGAAGGGCATGATGTTTTTCTAGCAGCTCCAGCATCGCAGCATGACGCGAGACGTCCTTATGTCTGGGTTGAGCCGTCAGACGACAATGAATCAGGACTCTCCGGAGTCGAGGACGCGGCAGATCCGCGGGAAGATCCCTACATACATATGCTCAGTTTCGAGGACGGCACCAGTTCCAATGATGTCACCTACGACAGGGGCTCCAATACCATGGAAATTGTCAAGCTCAACATCCCATACAGGCGATTATCCGGCGAATGGAAACAACTGGTTGACACGACAAAGAACCCCTCTGATCAAGTGACTGACGACGACTTCGTCAACATTATCTTTTCCAGATATCCCGATGATACCAAGGATCCGGTCCTTATTATCAGATTCTGCAATGCCAAAGTTACCCTCGGCATTTGCTGCTCATGGTAAACGAGGCCCTGGCCAATCGAGCTCAGAGCTCGTCATCACTTCCGACTACCAGCCCCAGTGGCAACCGGCCCGTGCCGTCAGTCAAGCTTACAGCCGCAAGCGCCGCCAAGGCTAAGGGCAACAGCAAAGGAGACAAAGCTCCTCACCCTGCCACAAATCAGATCAACCTCGGGAACGCTTCCAGTAGCCACCCTGAAAACATCTGTAAAAGTCTTCCCCGCAAGACAGATCTGGTTTCCAAGGAAAGGAATGATCACCTCAGCATCAACATGATCAAGTTCGATCCTGCTCCCAGTCGTCACGGCCATAGATTCAGGTATCCCGCTAGCAAACTGCTAGCTCTGATAGACTTGGCGATCCAGCGAGATCACGAGACTATCAACATCGCAGAATTCAATACCCCCGTGGGTTCAATCAAGCAGATATGGGCGAACTTCTTGGTAACCGAGATCAAGGAGGGCCGCATGGAATGTCCCAGCCCGACTTCCTTCGTCAACATAATCCAATTGTTTCCGCCATTCGGGGATTTGATGTGATCACAGTTCTAGACACAAGTCAGACGGAGCGCACCTACGGAGACTGTTTAGCTCTCGCAAGGAAAGCCCTCATGGAACTAGCTGCTCAAGAGAACCGTCTCTGGGACGAGAACCAAGCTCAAAAGACCCACAGGGACCAAGCCCTTAAAGTGTCACAAGCAGCTTCAGACAGAAAGCTAGAGGCCACTCTAGACCAGTTCGACCTCAAGGGTTTTGCCCATGGCAACTTCTTGGACTACCGTCTTTTCTCATCCAACTCCCTCTGGCAAGGGAGGGCGGTCTACGGTCCCGATGACCTAGGAGATGGAATGGCACAGCATGAAGAGTACCAGCGCTTATCTCCCCGAGAAAAGCAAGTTCTCTGTGAAACTGACGACGAAGACGATGAAACCATTCTCTTCCAAGCCGGGCATGAAGTCAACAAAACCGGAATCCCAAGGGTCCTGGGAGGATGGGGACGGATCATTTCCGCTCTCAGATAAAGCAGAAGGGAATGCTCTCCCCGATGGAATTTTATCTAGACTGCCGCATACAGTTCAAGGAAGCACTGGCTATTCTTACATGGGAAGAAACACAGGCGCTAACTCTCGACGTAGGCTCTACTGCAAGAAAGTTGATCTGGGCTAAAAGCGGAGGAAAATTAGCAAACCATGAATATCGCCAATCCCAACTCCAGAATGCCCTGAGCATGCTCAGCAAGAAGGAAAAAAGTGTGGTATACCGTGAAGAGATCAAGGAGACTGTTTACTTGAACCAAGAACTCTCTAACCTCCCCCGGAGGGTCAGCAATGCACAGTTCAGTTCTGGCAACCAGCTTTGCGCGCGCGACGTTCGGCGGTTGCGACAAACCATAAACTCCCTCCCGCGGAGGCACCAAAGCCGGTATCTGGGGACGAGAATCCGGAAAGGCGCCGAAGCCCCAGGAATGCATCTACAGTCAACGAATTGAGAGAAGACATATGGCCCTATGCTTCGAGGAATCCTCCTCTGACTATGGCTTAGCTCAGAGCGACCTGTTCAGAAGGGACCAAACATGATGTCAGCGTCCTGACTCGATCGGGTCAAATCCATGCATTACCACCTAAGGCCACTAAAAAGCCAGCGGAGCCAGGACCGCAACCCGGCCAGCCTGAAGACACAAGTTCCGTGAAAGAGGACCCGATCCTCACTCAGCTCAAGCAGACCCAGGCGAACATTTCCCTTTGGTCCCTGCTCACATCCTCATATCCTCACAAGCTCAAGCTAGAGGAAAGTCTAGCCTGCACCATGGTCCCCGTGGGCCTTGACCCCAGGCGAAGTAATTCGGATGATCGGCAACATCCACTACGGCAACATTATCACCTTCACAGATTTGGACCTGCCAAAATTTGGGGCTGATCACAATGAGCCGCTCTATATCACAGTCCAGTTGGACGAGCGTCGCCTTCCCCGTGTGTTGGTAGACGGAGGTTCTGAAATGAATGTCTTGCCCACCAAGATGATGGACCTGCTTGGCATCAAGCCCAAAGATCTGAAGCCTTCAGTCCACACTGTCAAGGCCTATGACCCCACTTCCCGTACAGCTCTCGGGGTTGCTACTCTTAACATCTGGTTCGGCAAGCGGATGATCCCCACCGAATTCCAAGTGTTGGACATTCCTATCACTTTCACAGCCATCCTGGGGCGACCCTGGCTACATCAAATAAATGGTGTGGCATCCACCCTTCACCAGTGTATCAAGTTCATGCAAGGCAACGAGCTAAACACAGTCTACGGTGACAGCGTCACCACCGAGGGGACCAGCACCAACGACATTCCAGTGTTGGAGATCAAGCATGATGACGACATGGCATTAACTGGATTCACTTTGGAAACCTCCAAGATCCAAATATGCAACGTGGACCTTCCACTGTTTCAAGACAAAATCCCTCACGCCATGAAGATGATGAAACTCATGAACTTTATCCTAGGACTGGGGCTCGGCAAGAGGTTACAAGGCCAACACCAAGTCATCGAAGTCAAGGACCACACTACGGTCCAGGGGCTCGGTTATGTGCCAACACCAGCTGATATCAGAGAAAACAAAAGGCTCATTCGCACCAAGGCAGCAACCCGCAAAAGGGGAACCTCCAACGGCACACCCAACCTCCGGCCTTACAGCTTCGACCTCGCTCATTACTTCACCAAGGGAACCGACAGCATAACTAAGGGGACCGACAAGGGAACCGACAGCAGAACTGAGAGGATCGACAGCGGAACCGACAGCAGAACTGAGGGGACCGAAAGCGGAACTGATGAAGATGAGAAAGAAGCAGGGAAAGTCAACACAGAGACTACAGAAAGGATGGAAAAAGCTAGCATGGGACCTCAAGCGTTTCAGAGGACTCAAGGCTAATCCAATTAGGGGAGCATTCCTCGAAATCACAACTCTACCTGGACCAATTGCCACCACAGTCCAGCACGAGTACACATTCAAGGGAATCCCAGACATAGAAGAGCAGCTCGAGACACTCTTCACGGGAAACAGACTGTTCGGGTCAGCCGCCGAGGCCGCATTCGAGACAGTAACTCCAAAGCAGAAGGAACCAGAATTCATAGAAGACGCTCTCAGTGGACCTGCTCTATAGAGTCTTTTTGAAGAAGTCATGGAGGTGCCAAACCTGATTGACCTGGGCTCCGAAAACAGCATGATCGCCATGATTGGGACAGCAGAAGCCAAACCTCTCGACCCCCGAACCCTCATCAAGCATCCAGCAATGCCACTGAAGAACTGGGTAACTTTCACCGGATCAAGGGCAAGCCAAATAGAAATGGAAGACAAGCTGGGCCTGCACTCACATCTCCCTAAACCCGATCTCCAACCCTCTGAGTCAGTCCTTGTTAAAGTCCAGCCCTCTGAGTCGTCCAACGGCCTTACGCCGGAAGACTATGATAATGTAGCCAACAATGTATTTCCGTTCGCATTTAATGAAAAGTCTGACCTTTCGGAGTATCCCCTCATTGCCACTTTAACAACTGATAAGTTAACAAACAACTTAAAAGACGTTAATAATGACTCACTTGATAAAGAAGCAGACACATTAAATGAACAATACATTAAAGAAGTTGTCAAGCGTGTAGTAGACCAAGAGGACAATTGGGCCCAAGTTGCCGAAGAGGTTATGACTAAAGTGAACCTGGGGTCAATGCAAGAGCCTAAAGAGACACAAGTGGGCAGTTTTTTCGCTGATGCCGAAAAAGAAGCCCTGTTAAATCTCCTCAAAGAGTATGTTGACGTGTTCACCTGGTCATATCAGGACATGCCAGGACTCGATCCCTCAATCGTGGAGCACAGAATTCCCCTGGATCCAGAATCCAAAGCCTGTCAAACAGAAATTGCGCAAGATCAAGCCAGAGTGGTCCTTGCAAGTGAAAGAAGAAATTGAGAAAATGCTCCGCGTCGGTTTCATCAGAGTAATTGAGTACCCGACACGGCTCTCCAACATCGTGACGGTCACCAAGGCCAATGGAAAGGTCGGATCTTTGTGTGGATTTCCGAGATCTCAACAAGGCCAGCCCTAAAGATGATTTCCCACTGCCCAACATCGACATGCTAGTCGACACCACGGCAAATTTCGAAGTAAAGTCCTTCGTGGATGGGTTTGCCGGATACAACCAGATCAAAATGTCCGAGGAAGATCAAGCCAAGACTGCTTTCACCACTCTGTGGGAAACATACTGCTACACGGTCATGCCGTTCGGTTTAAAGAACGCTGGGGTTACTTACCAGCTGGCTGCAACAGCCCTCTTCCATGACATGATTCACAAGAAAATTGAAGTATATGTCGACGACATGATCATCCACTCCAGAGGATCAGACATGCAGCACATGATAGATATGAGAAAGTTCTTCAACAGACTCAGAAAGCAATCCATGAGATTGAACCCTGCGAAGTGCACCTTCGGCGTCAAGCGAGGCAAAGTACTGGGGTACATGGTTACAGAAAGAGGTATCGAAGCCGATCCCAAGAAAATCAAGGCCATCATCAACATGAAGCCGCCTCAGACACTGACAGAAGTAAAAAGTTTTATGAGAAGACTTCAGTACATCAGTCGCTTCATCAACCAGTTGACATCTCTTTGCGAGCCAATGTTCAAACTAATGAAGAAGAATGCCGACATCAAATGGGACTCCGAGTGCTAGAATGCTTTCAAGAAAATCAAGACATAATTGATGAGTCCCCCAATCCTGTGCCTGCCACATGAAGACAAGCCACTCCTCATGTACTTGACAGTAACAGACACATCAATCGGAGCAATGCTGGCACAAGAACAGAAAGATTCCAAAGTTGAGCATGCAATCTACTTCGTAAGCCGAAAGCTTCAGGGAAGTGAACTCAGCTACTCAGCATTAGAGAAAACTTGTACCGCCTTGGTATGGGTAGTCGGGAAACTGAAACACTACATGCAGTCACATTCGGTGCTCTGGTCTCCAAGATGGACCCCGTCCGATATCTCTTTGACAAGCCGTCCTGTCAATGAGACTAGCAGTGGTCATTCTTCCTAGGCGAGTTCGACATCAAGTACATGGTCGAGAAAATCAACAAAGGGCGAGTAATGGCGGATCAGTGGCGAGACTTCCCAAGCGGTGAACCCAAGGGTCCCGATCCATGATTTAGAATGACGGAATCTTTTCACCGGCGCGCAAAGAACCGCGGCAACTCTTCTTCGATGGGGCATCCAACAAGAAGGGAAATGGTATTGGAATGCACCTTGTCGATCCCAAGGACGAGCACACTCCCATAGCCATCAAGCGAATTTTGAAACAACCAACAATGCGGCGAGAGAATGAAGCTTGCGCGGCCGGTCTAGAAAGCCGCTCTCGAGCGCAACATCTCGAAGCGGAAGTGTACGGAGACTCGGCGTTGATCATCAATCAAGTGTCCAACAAATGGAAGACCATAGATTACGGCCTCCCGAAGTACCACACGTACATGGAGGAGCTCATTGCTCGGTTCAAGGACATCTCTTTCCATTATTTGCCAAGAGACGGGGAATCGCTTCGCGAGATGCCTGGTTACCCTCGCATCTCTTGTCGAAATTCCCGAAGGAAATCGGTAAAACCCCTCGAGAATAGGCGGACGGGAAACACCCGCTTCTTGCTGTGAGATCGAAGTTAAAAATGAACCGATCGACGAACCACAGTACAATCAAATCTACCGGTACCTCCAAAATGGAGAAGCTTCTTTCACAAATGAAGATGGAAAATACAAAGAAGGGATCAAAGCCAAAAACATGATGGCACTAAAACGCCTGGCATCCCATTTCGTCATTCTGGGGGGTATGTTGTACAAGAAGCGCCACCAAGGGCTACTCCTTCGGTGTGTAAATAAAGAAAAAGCCAGCGAGCTAATGAACGAAGTTCACAACGGAACCTGCGGTCCACTCATGAACGCCAGAGCATTGACACAGATCATCCTCCGTATGGGATACTATTGGGTATCAATGGAAACAGACTGCATCCAGTTCGTCAGAAGCTGCGACAAATGTCAACGGTTCTCCAACCTCAATCACATCCCTCCTCACGAACTCTATTGCATGACTACATCATGGCCTTTCGCCACATGGGGAATCGACGTCATCGGCAAAATCACTCTGCCAGGGAGCAATGGTCACGAGTTCATATTAGTCGCATTCGACTACTTCACCAAATGGGTAGAAGCCAGATCATACAAGGTACTGAATTCTAAGAAGGTGGCCGAGTTCATCAAAGAGAACATCATGTGTCGATACGGAGTGCCCAACGAGATCATATCTGACAATGGGACCCACTTCAAAGGAGATTGTGACCAACTGCTGACCGAATTTAGAGTTACACGCCACAAGTCTTCTCCCTACAGACCACAGACTAATGGTGCAGTAGAGGCACCAAACAAGACTCTCGCAATGATAATCAGAAAGATGACCACCAGAGGTAGGGACTGGCCCGAAAAGCTACATCTAGCCCTCTGGGGATACAGAACATCAGTCAGAACCGCCACAGGGGAGACTCCTTTCGCACTTACATACGGAATGGAAGCAATGTTACCATTGGAATTGGAAATTCCATCCCTCTGAGTCCTTTTGGAAAACGGGATCAATGAAGTCGAATGGCTACAGAGCCGTCACGACGAGCTTGCTCTACTCGACGAGCGCAGATTGAAAGCTATGGAGCACACTCGAGCCTACCAAAGCAGAATGGCCAGAGCATTTGATAAGAAAGTTAAGGTCCGAGACATCAGAGAAGGCGACTTGGGGCTAAAGGAAAAGCCTCCTACGCAGACCAATCCCCTAGGAAAGTGGGAGCCTACCAGGATAGGCCCGTTCGTGGTACAAAGAATCTTCTCCGGAGGAGCCATGAAGTTAGCAGATTTGGACGGGAACCCTTTCGTTAACCCCGTGAACGGAAGCAAGCTCCGCAGATACTTCGTTTGAGGAAGAGCACGAGTCAAATCTCCTTCCCCATACACCACCCCTCAGTAAAATTAAAGTGCTAAAAGAGTAATACCCAACTGGATACATTTCCGATAATGATCCAGGTAAAAAACAGGGTTGCACTTCTTTTGTCTCTTTTTTTTTTCTCAAATTCACCTAAAGTGTCGAACTATGGTGACCTGAGCCCCTTAGTCCAATTGTAAAAGGGGAACGTAGGCAGCCATCATTGGTTCGGTCTCAAAAACAAAAAAAAAACAAATAAGCATCAATTGCTTGTGTTTCGAAAAACTCTTTTCAATTAACCTACAAATTCATAACGGTTAAAACAATCTTTGATGAGTTCAAGCACGGTCAACTCTTGACTCCCTACATGCTAGCAAAACTACAATAAAACATTAATCAATTAATGTGTCTGCAATGACAGTGGGTGGATACTCCGTACAACAAGGTCAACCTAGTCTCCCGTACTTGGTCCTTCATCCTTCTTCCCCTTCCCTTTTCCGCGGTGAGTATTCTTCACCTTCACAGGGAATATTCCCATAGTCCTTTTACCTGGCTCAGGGACCCTTTCCGACGCCTCCGTCAAACCGACAGCTGCCAACGCAGCCCTTTCCCTAGCTCTATCTTGAGCTGCCTCTCTTCGAGCCATCATGACCGTGCTTTGATCGGCCTCCCGACTAGCATTGGCCTCATAGTCAGCCATGTCGTCCCCAGTACGATTCTGAGGGTTAGCCCCCACTTCGGCCCTCCTCAAAGTTGAGCCGTCAGGGTAATCAAGACCCAACAGCTCCCTCCGTCTCCACAAGATGGCCATCTGTGTCTCCCCAATACACTCTTCGTACCAGTTCAGATACTGCGTAGACAGAACAATGCCCCTCTCCGGTGAAAGAGAACCACGGCGGGGAAAGGACGTGTATTGCCACAACCGCGTGAGAATCAATAGCGTCGAAGGATCTTCCATCGGAAGAGGTCCCACCTCGAAGGCAGCAACATGACCCAAACCCATCAGTGGCACCTGCTCCAGCCTGTACTGTCGCAGCACCAAGGATGGAATGTAGAAAGCAGTCTGGGACAGCCCCGGTACTCTAACAACCAAGAGACCCTCCTGAGCGGTCCGACAAGTTTGTATCTTCCAATGAGGAACCCACCATCGCAAGTGATGCGTGCGGAGTCTGGCCATCCAGAGCTCCAGTTCAGCCTGATCGCCCCCTATCACCAGAGGACGTCGAGAAAAGGACCAAGCGTCACAAGACATTGGCACCTCGGGCATCATCTGCAATTGCTCCCTCAACCACATAGTGAGCATAGCGGGACTCCCTCCCCACATGTATCGGCTGTCGGTCGCCATCCGACCTATGCCCAGGAACGTCTCGCCCAGGACCAAAGGCATGATGTCTCCCCCATTCAGCCTTTGCCTCACCGAGGTCCGATCTGTGTGATGGCACACACCCAGGGACGTGAATGTGAACAAAGTAGCAATCGCGCACAGAGCAAACGCGTCCCACGCAAAAATGCTCCCCTCAACACCAGCAAATTTATCGGGCAGCCCCGAATGTCGACATAGTCTGTGTTCAGTATTAGCATCCCGTATGCTTCTTCAGCTGAGATACCAAGCAGAAACACTAACTTCTCAATAGTTGCCATGCCACCCGCCAAGGGAAGAACGAGCTGTTCCGTCTCAGGTCCTCTTAAAATGGCCCGAAAATCTTCAAACGTGGGAGTAATCTCGTTGTACGAAAAGTCGTACACGTGCCTCCGTACGTCCCAGAAATGAGCCGCAGCTCTCAAAAGATCCCAATCCGGCATGAGCTCCTTCAAAGCCCAAACGGATTTCATCCCGTAACAACCCTCGAAAAAACCCTTGCTTTGCCTCGTGTGGTGCCGTACCCACGACTGGAAATTGTCCAAGTATCGCACTTGCATCTGAGACGATAGCCTAGGAAATGAAGCCATGGAAAAAGCAAAGAAAATCTTCAGGAATTTAAGAGAGAAATTCAGTTGATTGATCGAAGCAAACGTGCAGTTTTCACATATTGCAAAAGCCGAACTGCAATTTAAAAGATTCTGGAAATTGAGTCCAAGTCCAGCCGGACTGTTTTTCAAGTTGACTGGGTCAACTCTGCAGTCAGCTGCTTTCAATTTGGAAACATTTCCAAACCATACCCTGTTCAAGCTTCATTGAAACTACGTGCACCCCTAGTTTCAATCAACCACTGCCAACACCACTTCTGCCCCGGGCTCGTGCAACAGTGCAATTAATTAAATAACAGTGCATATAGACATAAATTTTGACCAGTTTGAATTTTTGTGCATGTTTCATTATTTATTTTTGATCAACCTACTTGCTTATTTGTCGAAAATAAAAGAGGGTAATCACTAAATAAATGTGCAAAATACCAAAGTACCGCCTCAAAGGCCCTTTCAAGTACAAGTCAAATAGTTTGGACAATACACACATTTTGTCTAAAAATAAAACAAAAGAGGACTACTCAGAGTCCTGCTCGTCATCCGAGCACTCGAAATACTGCCCCGCAGCAGCCGGGTCTACCGAGGATAGGTAATCTCCAAATTCCTCCAGGCGGGAATACGAGAAAGGCCGCCTCTGCGCCTGCGACCCCAAGGACTCTCCCTGTTCGTGCCCCGAGAATGAAGAGTGATGAGCTCCGAACCCCGCCGTCTCACCAGAGAACTGGCCGAATTCCTGCGTAAAGTCCGCCCCACCAGTCGTGGAGGCAGACGAATCTCTCGGCCTAGACGGCCTCGGCTCATGTACAACCGCACTCCTCCGAGAATTACACCGCAGGAACTCCACGAGTCTCCTGGCGTAATTGGCCCACCCGTCCAACTGTCTCACGGCCTGGTTGTACGTACGGCCAGACACCTGCAAATCAGGAAAGTCGTCAAAAGACAAACAGACAGCACAGATGCAACATTTGCAGAATGCTACTATCAAGTACAGAAAATCAAAGCACTCACCATAGCATTGGGGTCCACTCTGTACCGAGGCCTCGTCTCCTCCGAAATAGGGATCACCAATCGCCTGTGAGAACCGTCAATCCCCTCATACGCCAGCCTAGCTCGAGGGAGCGGGTAGTCTCGGGGATATCCAGGGCCCTCGCCCTCCCTGTGCAGCACCTGCGGGCTCCTCAGCCTCGTCCTCAGGAAGATGTCATAGTCGGCACCCTCTATGATAAACTCAGTATAGAACACGCCCTGTCTATACCGCTCCAGATCCTCCATCGGTATCAACAAAGGATGCTGCATGTGTGGAGGCGGGTCCATCGGCACCATAGGAAGGGACCCCGAACCATGCTGATAGGTCACCCTCTCCCCCAGATACATCGCGTCACAATGAAGCCCCACCAGCAGCTTCCGCCGACGTGTGACCTCCCTAGCAGCCTGAACCACAAAAACATTAATCCGGTTCCACCAAGTCAGCTGGATCCGCCCGGAAAACTCTCGGCTCAGGGCCAGAGACACCTCCTCGTAAGTCAGCCGAGTACCCTCCCTCGATGTCGCCGGCTTCTTTGCCGCCTTCTGCCAAATCAACATGGCAGGGAACAAGGACTCATACTCCTCCTTGGTCTTCCACCTCTGCGGGTGGAACACCCCCTCCCCCGAGGTCAGGTCCCATTAGTTTTTCACTAACGTTCGTCTCCAAACGTTAAATTTTCAGTTAGTTTTCACTAACGTTCATCTCCAGACGTTAAATCTTCAGTTAGTTTTCACTAACGTTCGTCTCCAGACGTTAAATTTCCAGTTAGTATTCACTAACGTTCGTCTCCAGACGTTAAATTTCCAGTTAGTTTTCATTAACGCTTCATCTCCAGACGTTAAATTCAAAATTGGCGTTTAACATTCAAACGCTCATTTCCGCCCCAAACCGACGTTTGACATTCAAACACTCGGTCCCGTCTTCGGACATTCAATCACAATTTTGTCTCCTGAAGTCAAAATTCCCATTGGTTTTCACCAACATTCATCTCCCCGGCCGCCAGTCGTAAGCCCGATCATCCCACCTCAGCGGCCATCAAGGTAAGCCCGCACAACAATCCCTCTTCGGCCATCTTCGTAAGTCTAAATACCTTTTCACTCCCGCAAGTGAACATTTACTTCTCCGGCTGCCAGTCGTAAGCCCGATCATCCCACCTCAGCGGCCATCAAGGTAAGCCCGCACAACAATCCCTCTTCGGCCATCACCGTAAGCCCGAAAATTCCTCCCCAGCAGGATCCTAAGACCATCCGTTTAAGAAGAAATGTCAATCAATCCCCTCGGTTCCTAACTGGCTTTGTTAGAACTCTGGACGCTCATCCCCAGCAATGTGTCAGTCTCTCCCGAGACCACATCCCGTTACTAACCCCGTCGTTAGAACGTCAATTCTTACATGTTGCTATAACATCCATTTGACGCGACCGTTCCCGTAATTTCCACCATATCCGCAGCAGATAAAACCTGGCAGTCATCATAAGTCCAGCACCCAAGGCACGAACGCCTTCATCTCAGGACAAACGCATCCTCGTAATCTCGGTCTGAGGCGCCACACGCCCTCGTATGTCTCAAGTAATCTCGGTCTGAGGCGCCACACACCCTCGTATGTTTCAAGTAATCTCGGTCTGAGGCGCTACACGCCCTCGTAAGTTTCAGTAATCCCAGTCTGAGGTACCACACGCCCTTGCATGTTTCATGTATTCCCGGTCTGAGGCGCCACACGCCCTCGAAAGTTTCAGTAATCTTAGGTTCAGACGCCTCACAATAGTCTCCATTCAGGTTCAGATGCCTTACAATGGTCCTCACTTAGGTGTAGACACCTCACAACAGTCTTGCTTAGGTCAAGATCCCCACGCGCAGCTCCTTGCACCTACGAACTACGATCGGCTTGATTCCCGCTCGGGATACGTAGGAATTCTTTTGCTAAGGGTCCAGCCAGCTAACCTCTCAGGTCTCTTCAAGTAAGGCATCCCCCGATTTGGATCCTTATCTTTATCAACGACCCCACTTCCTTCGGAAGTGACGTCGCTGAGGGGCTAACTGTAAGTACCCAAATCCGGATCGCCAAAATCCGTTAAAAGTTAACCGGAATCCGTTAACTGGCCCGCTCCAGGTTAACCGGAACCTGTTAAGCTCCCCGTTCTCAAGCCAACGAGACGTCCCGGGACTGCCCCATGCATCCCAACGTTAAAATATACTCAACACACGTCATCGCACGCAAAAGTACAACTTCTCCTGAAAAACGCACTTTCCGGGGGCGTTTCGGACATTTTCCGGACAGTTATTTAAAAAATGGACAAAACTGGGAATAATGGCACGAAAATCCATGACCTGGTGAGTCACAGGGGCACGTGGCACGCATACCACAGCCCTCCGGTCAACATCAATCAGATTTCAGTGTGAAAAGACCAAAATACCCCTGGGATGCAGTCCCAGTCCGGCCGGACTCTTTTGCAGGCAAACCAGAGTTGCCAGCAAGTCCCT
Organism: Adenophora triphylla var. japonica; assembly: GCA_022495995.1. Lineage (NCBI taxonomy): Eukaryota > Viridiplantae > Streptophyta > Magnoliopsida > Asterales > Campanulaceae > Adenophora > Adenophora triphylla. Next base: position 186,028 of record JAFEMH010003543.1, on the reverse strand, counting down.
CCAATTTCAAAAACACCACAAAACCCCCTAGAATTTAGGCTAAGTCCGTCCGGACTCTTTTGCAAATTTCACCTATAAATACAGAGGGCTGTCAACACAAAAAAAAAAGAAAAACTTACTCCATTTCTCTCCACAGCCACGGCATAACCAGTTTTCACCTCCTCCCGAGCCCCGTTTCGCCTTGATTCGTGTGAAAACTCCGTATTTCAACCAAATACAATCCCCACCGCCTCGAAACACCATTCCAAACACTAGAGCGTATCCCGTATACGCCTCCCGAGCCAAAAGAGTCAACCCCTAGCCATAGGTAACACTCTCTCTCCCTAAACACTCGTTTCGTCTTGGTTTACGCACCAGTCCGCTACAACCATTTCGGACGAACGTTGTTGAAATGTAGACGTCACCGTCAACGGGGTCCGATACGTTTTAGTCCCAGATCCTCTTCTCTTCCCGTAAGAGAAGTAATCTCGGGTTAAAACGGCGTTTCGGCCCCATTCCGTTACTTTTATGTCATTTACAATTCCGGATTGTTTGATCCGTTGAACGTCATTTACTTTCATGTCATTTACAAATTCCGAATCGTTAGATTCGTCGATCATCATTTACTTTACGCAACTTTACAATTTTGAGCCGTTTGGTTCGTTGAACGCACCTTTAAAATCCGGGTCGTTTGATTCCGTCGATACCGCACTTTAAATACTGTCATTTACAAGTTCGAGACGATTGGCTCGTGATAGTATTTACTTATCAAAGTCCGAGTCACAAAAATGATTCGTTGATCGCATATCATTTAATGTTTTTTTCCCGTAAAATCGCTAACAATGTAATGCCCGATTCAAAACCGGAGTTCGACATTCGAACTCTCTTTCAAAAATGCGCGAAATGACGTTTGGCATCCAAACGATCATCTTCAAACTTAAAAACCCGACATTTGACATTCAAATCTCATTTAATGTTTTTTTCCCGTAAAATCGCTAACAATGTAATGCCCGGTTTAAAACCGGAGTTCGACATTTGAACTCTCTTTCAAAAACGCGCGAAGTGACGTTTGGCATCCAAACGATCACCTTCAAAAAATCAAAATCCGACGTTTGACATTCAAACGCTCTTTTCTTAAAAGTCAACATTTGACACTTAAGTTAAAAGATCAAAATCAGCACTCGTGTCACTTTTCCTAAAAAAATTCCAAAACCGACGTTTGTCATTCAAACGCTCGCCTTTTCAAAAGGAATCACATAATCAACGTTTGACATTCAAAAAAATATTAAGCTTGTCATTCAAGCCCCCATTTTCAAAATGCAAACACACACACACACGCACACATTTTCGAGAAAGGTAGAAAGACTTGTCATACGAGGCGTTTCGGGTGATCTCAAAATACTCTTCTCGAAACGTAACGTGACCTCCAAACCTAACAATCTCTGGTACTCAAAAAGCTTTTTCCTCATTTTTGCTACCAATAAAAATGACACCCCCTTTCAAAGCTTTTTCCTAAGATTTTGCTACCAATAAAAATGACACCATTTTTACAAAAGCCATTTTTCAACGTTTGGGCTCAAAATACAAAACCTCGTGGCGACTCCTATCCTTCCCGAAAGTGAGGTCTCAAACACCAACATCCGCGAAAGACAACCGCTTTCGCTCGCGCGAAATCCGGGTAATTTCATAGGCAGGTGAGGTAGATTGGCAAACCTTTGGCACTGATCACATCCTTGAACGAAATCGTGGGCATCAGCCCTCATGTGTGGCCAATAATATCCCATTGTTATCAGTTTGTCGGCTAAAGTTCTGGCCCCCGGGTGTTCACCACATACTCCACTATGCACCTCGTACATCAGCTGGGTAACCTCTTGAGGGTGAACACATCTTAACAATGGCTTGCTGAAAGATCTCCTGAATAGCTCATTTCCTTGAATAACGTATCTTGGAGCCTTTTTCTTGATAGCCCGAGCTTCTTTCTCGTCATCAGGTAACTCGACTGTTTCTAAATAAGCTCGCATTTTGTCGATCCAACACTTGTTGGAAGCCCATTCTGTACCAGCATCTTTCAGGCATTGAATCTGAACCCCCTCGTAGACTGGATGTTCGAGGTAAGTAATAGGTTCTCCATGTGGCTCATCTGAAGTAGCCAGTTTCAAGAGTAGGTCGGCCAATTCGTTATCCTCTCGACCAATCCTCTGAATTTCCCAGAACTCCAAGTATTTTATTAGTTCTTTCACCAGGTCACAGTATTTGATTAAAGTAGAATTCAGCACCTCGTACTCTCCTCTGACCTAGTTGACTATCAGTTGGGAATCATAATACGCCATAATTTTGATTACCCCAAAACATTTGGCATATTCGATGGCTGCGACCAACGCTTCGTACTCTGCCTGGTTATTGGAGGCTTCAAACTTGAACCTCAACGCTTCCTCATAGATCATCCCTGATTCTGGCTCGATCAATACTATCCCAGCTCCACTAACATTCCTTGTTGCCGACCCATCCGAGTATATTTTCCAGCAATCGTCGGGTAAGCTAGTAACGGCTTGAGCCTCTGGCTCCTTTCCCTTAACTTTCTCCTTCTGAGCTCGCACCTTGCTATCTTCCTTGGTGAACGTCAGCTCGACCAAGAAATCTGCCAAGGCTTGGGCCTTCAATGCCTTTCGAGGTCGATACTCAATGTCGAATTCTGTGAGAGCAATTGACCAATTGAGTAAGCGACCTGAACTCTACAGCTTATGCAAAATCTTTCTCAGGGGTGCATTTGTGAGCACAACAATAGGGTGAGCTAGAAAATAAGCTCGCAGCTTCCTTGAGGCTACGACCAAGGCATATGCTACCTTTTTTGCATTGTAATATCTGCCTTCAACGTTGGATAGAGCCTTGCTGACATAATATACAGGCTTCTGAAGCCCCTCTTCCTCTCGAACCAGAACAGCTGCTACTGATTGATCTCCCACAGACAGATACACGAACAAAGTCTCCCTAATAGTCGGGTTTCTCAATAAAGGAGGAGTAGCGAGGTACTCCTTAGGCTGTTGGAACGACGAATGACATTCGGCCGCCCACTCAAAATTTTTCATCCCCCTAAATGATTTGAAGAAGGGGAGAGATCTTTCTGCCGACTTGGCTATAAAGCGACCTAGGGCTGCACCCTTCCATTAAGTCACTGCATCTCCTTGATGCTGGTGGGCTCTTGCATGTCAACTAAAGCCTTAATCTTCTTAGGGTTTGCTTCAATTTCTCGCTGAGACACCATAAAGCCAAGAAATTTGACAGCTGCTACTTGAAACACACATTTGCTCGGGTTAAGCTTCATGTCGTTTGCTCGTAAATTGGCGAACGTTTCCTTTAGGTCGACCATATGACGTCCGATCTTTGTTTTGATGACCATATCATCGACGTAGGACTCCATGTTTCGGCCAATTTGTGAAGCAAAGACCTTGTTCACCATCCTCTGGTAGGTCGCTCCTGCATTCTTCAACCCGAACGGCATCATGTTGTAACAATAAATACCCCCGGCAGCTTGAAAAGATGTTTTCACAATATCATCCTCATGCATCTTGATCTGATGATAGCCTGAGTAGGCATCGAGAAAGCTGAGTATGGAGTGTCCAGCAATAGAATCGACGAGCTTGTCAATCCTAGGTAGAGGATAGCTGTTCTTTGGGCATACAAGATTAAGGTTGGTGAAGTCGACGCACATTCTCCACTTGCCATTAGCTTTCTTCACCATGACCACATTAGCTAGCCAGGTGGTATGAGTAGCTTCCTTTATGATACCTGCGCTTAAAAGTTTTTGTACCTCGAGCTTTATAGCTTCCTCTTCGTCGTGGGCAAAGCTTCTCAGTTTCTGCGCTTTGAACTTCATGTTCGGGTTAACCTCCAACCTATGAACTGCGACCTCTTTCTTGATCCCTTTCATATCCTCTACTCGCCAAGCAAAGATATCACTGCTCTTCCCTCAGCTGATAACTGCTTTCCAGTCTGAATTTTTTGCTCGGGATAAGAAGGATTTGTTATCACTGCTTCCAGCTCGTCCACAGCTTCTAACTCCGGACCATCTCTAAACTGTAGGGTCTCTATGATGATTTCTTAGACCCTCTGCCTTTCCTTGGCCCCCCAAGTGTGGAGCTTCTTCAACGATCATGTCATCTAGCTCAGCTGCGATCTCACTGGTGGTGGCCCCCGAGTTTTTGTCGATTTGGAGGCATAGCTCGCCTATGAAGACTTGGTCGACAATAACTGCATCTGAATCAACCATGGTGACTTCAGAGTGACGTGTCGACTCAGTCATGACCTTGTCATATGAGCGATAGGTTGACTCTTCCACGCTGGTGATCGTAGATAATCGAAAAGTTGTGGTGACTGACTTTGACATCTTCAAATATCCCTCAGCAGTTTCAATCTCTAACTCCCTTTTCTTCCTTGTTCGTAGGAAATGGTCAAGATATTCTCGAGCTGTACTTCATACATAGCCGACTCCTACTAGCATTGGGAACTTAACTCGTTGATGGGGAATTGAGGCCACCATCCCAAGTGCGACATGTCCAGGTATACCCAAAATAGCAGCATAATCACTATTTACATCAATGACAATAAAGGTTACCTTGGAGACCGCTCTGAATGGATGTTGGCCTATGTTGACGTCCAACTCGATCTGTCCTTTGGCATCGACCCTGTGGTTGGTGAAGCCTTCCAATCTAACATCATAATGTTCGAGCTGCTCATTTGAGAGTCCCATCTCATGGAACGTCTTGTAAAATAGAATATCCTTGCAGGCCCCCGTGTCTATTAAGAGTCTGCTCGTCTTACACCCATCTATTAATCCTGGAATAACGAGAACTTTCTCTCTAGCTGATGCATTAGTAGGTAGCTCATCTGGGTAGAAACAGATCATCTCGTCTCTTAGGTACCTTTTGGGTGGCACATGAGGAGCCTTGTTGAGCTGGAAAATCTTGTGTTTGATGGCAGTGTTGCTTTCCTGCTCAGTAATGACCCCCAAGTTTAATCTAGGCTGTCTCGGCTCTTGTGGTCCACCAGCAGCTCGCTCACCACCGTCTGCTTGAGGTCTTTTCACATACACGTCGAGCCTCCCCTGGTCGACCCCCCTCTAAATGATGCGCTTCAAGCTCATACAATCTTCTGTAGTGTGGCCCGTGTCCTTATGATAGTCGCAGTACTTGTTGTTATCCCTTCTGAACTTATTTCCTGGGTTCATAGGGGCAGGTGGGCCTAGCTCGACTGTATTCATGATCTCTGTTCAACTCACTGTCAGAGGAGTGAAAGCTTCGGGCACCTTCTCAGTCGCCCTAGTTCTGTTCTTACCGTTCTTGTTATTACCCCCATTTTTAGCTGAGTCCTTCTTGTCAGCATCAGCGACCTCAGCCTTGGGGCCTTTCCCATTTTTCTTTTCTTTCCTTTCTTCAGCCAGTGCTACATTGTAGGCCTTCTCGAACAGCTCTTGTCGAGTGGTCACGGTCCGGACTGTCAGTTCATAGTCCAAATCTGTAGAAGCAATCCCATTCCTAAAACAATTGATTACCTCCCTGTCAGTGAGGTCCTCTTCAATCTTGTCGACCATCTCCTTGAATTTGGTATAGTAGCTCATCGAGCTTTCGTTCTTTCCCTGTACCAAGTTATTCAAGTCGGTGACTGTCATCTTCCGAGCTCTAGCTATCGAGAAGCGATCCAAAAATTTCTTCCTCATGTAGCACCAAGTCGAGATACAACCTGGTGCCAAGCCGTTGAACCAAGTAAGGGCTGCCCCCGTGAGAGTGCTAATAAGTGCTTTACACATCATGTCGTCCTCGTTGAGACAAAGCACATTGTAGCCTCTAAATGCTGTATATGACTTTTGGCATTGGTCGCACCCGAATACTTTTCTAGGACGGGCAATCTGAAACCTGGGGGAGGTCGACGATCAAGCAACTTCTTAGCCAAGGGACGAAGAGCAAAATCATGGCGTCGTTCGCCCTTTCCAGCATCATCTTTCTTGTCAGCCTCCCATTGTTCAAACTTTTTCTTCCATTGAAGCCATTTCCTAGCGTCTGGCGGGCCGTCTCTAGCAGGGGAGATGTCATTGGATCTTTGCCTTTCCTCATGGTGAGGTTCCCTCCTCGAGTTGGCCCTGTGCATGTCACTCCTAGGGGGAGTTATCTGTCTGCTCCTTCTATCCCTGTGAGAGGGCGACCTCACAGAATTAACTGGCGACCTGCGCCTTTCCTCCCTGACTGGCGACCTGCGCCTTTCATCTCTAACCGGCGACCTGCGCCTTTCATCTCTTGCTGGCGACCTGCGCCTTCCTCCTCTGTGAGACTGCGACCTCTACGTCCTGGCAGGCGATCCACACAAGCTTCTGCTAGCCTCCAGATGTCGCCTTAGATCTGACTGGGCCTCCTATTCTCTATTCCTGTTGAGGCTGGCCCTCAGATTGTCACTTGGAACATGAATAGGGGATTGAACACGCTGCACTATCCCCTGCTCGACATTCTGCCCCTCGGCTTCATTCTGCCTAGCACTTCTCACGGGCTGCCTGTTAGAAACCTGGGAGGGAGCTGCCCTTCCTGACCGTCTGTCGGTCTGCTCTGACTCCTCCTCCATTGCTATTAGCTCCGCCAGTATTTGAGCTCGCTCCAACAGCATCTCCTTTTTGCTAAGGGGATTGGTTGAGGGACCAACCTTGTCGCCTGCAGCCATTCACCCCGTTTGACGCTTTGGAGGAGGCGGCACTTCCTGTCCGTCCATGGGCCGCTTATCTCTTCTACCATCCCGTCTAGCAATCCTCTGCCATCAGCAACGCTATTAGATCGTGTCGCCCTTCTGTTCAGACGAGGTGGAGGAGGAGGAGGAGGCATGTTAGCATTAGGATTTCCAGTTTCGGCACCAGCGTTAGCATTAACATTCGTGTTGGCATTAGTATTCCCTCCATTGGGTTCGTCCGAGGCATCAGAAACATGTCCGTCTGCAGTTACCATGATTGCGGGTTGAAAAAACTTTCGAGGTCAAGAACGCACGATTCCCGGCAATGGAACCAAACTGATGCTGCAAGAATCGTGCTGATCAATCTCCGTCCACATGGCACGATCAATCTCCTGGCTTCTTGACCTGAAACACGAAACCCACGACTAGCCGGAATGGTCTCCGGCGAAGACCCTCGGGCGTGAGAGTAAGTATGTGTATGAGAGCTAAATAATTATAAGGAACAATGTATTCTCAAATAATCAAAAAGCAATTACCTTGGAACGGTTGGTGTTGCCTTGTATTTATAGTTGTTGATGAGAGGTATAATTGTAGTAGGATTGCATGAAATCCCTTAATTTGAGAAACATATAAGTATTTAGAGATCTGATCCATAAATAATTTCTGATTTGTAGGGAGTCTCGTCACGCTAAGAATTGTAAGTACGCCAGGACTCTGTAGGTCGACGCAAAGATATAGGTCTAGGTCGACTATGGGGCATAGGTCGACCTGACTGATGGATAGGACTGGATTATACCCGAATGACATATGGATCGTAGAGTCGGACCAAGCTAGGTCGGGACCTCGTAGGTCGGACAATGAGCTTAAGTCGACTGATCATGATGATGGGCCATGAGCCTAGTATAATTGAGCTTAACCCACTGAGAATGTGGTGGTAATAATATGCTGAGGATTGGGCTTTACTCGTTGGGCCCAGGTCGACACTTTTAGCCCTGACGCAGCACGGAAGCCGATAAGTTTCGTGATTAGCGCACTAATCACAAGAACTCTTCAAGCGAAGAATCCTCAAACACAATACTGGAATCCACCAGCAGTAATCTGGACTCCACCAGGAATAAAGAGAAAACTCTTTGAAATTCAATTAATCAAAAGCTAAGTTTAACAATGCCCTAAAGATGTTTAAATACTCCCTAAACCCTAAGAAACAAATAACAAACCAAAAGACTAAATTACCCCAAGTTTAAATGTCAATTAATCAGTAAATAGGAATAGCACGCGTAATTTCGAATCACAAAAATGACGCCAGGCGGGCGCCTGGCACATCCTCAGGCGGGCGCACGAGCAACAGAAGAATTCCCCTTGGTTGGTGTGGCTTGAGGCGGCTGCATGGTTGTGGTTGAGGTGGCCGCATGGACAATAACAACATCTCCCTTGGTGGTCTTGGTTTGAGGCGCCCGCATCTCCTCAGCTGGGGCGGCCGCCTGGGCTGCCGAGAGATCCCCTTTTCTTGGGCCATCTTGAGATCTTGAGGCGGACGCTTGATCATGGACGAGGCGTACGCATCAACAACAGAAGAAAGCCCCTCCTTGGAATTAGCTTGAGGCACGCGCCTGGTGAAGGATGAGGTGGCCGCCTCGTCTCCAGAATTGTCTCCTGCATCAGTTTCTCCCACTTCTAAAGAACTCGACCCCGAGTTCACATCATCCCCAACTACGAAATACTTCTTCCGCTTCCTTTTGCCAGTAGCAACCTTGTTACTCAACCCTGTAACCTGTAGCTTAGCTTTGACAGCTTCCTTGGTGGCTTGCACATCCTTGACCCTATTTTCAGCAGAAGGATTCACTTTCTCGTTCTGTATAAGCATCACGATCGGCTCCCCTTTCTCAACCTGTTTTTCAAAACGCAATACAGGAGCTATAGCAATCTTATGTTTATCCCAAGTGAACATAAGCACATTATCCCTTCCCCGATACGTAATGTCATGATCATACTGCCAAGGGCGACCAAGCAATATATGACAGATGTCCATATTCAGAACGTCACAAACAACCACTTCCTTATAATACTTGCCAATGGAAATAGGGACCCTGCAAGTCTGTGATACCCTGAGTTCTGAACCCTTATTCACCCACCCCAAGCTATAAGGTTCTTCATGGGGTTCAGTATTTAACCCTAAATATCCAACCAACTTCTGCGAAACAATATTTTCAGTACAACCAATATCAACAATCAAATTACATACCTTGTTCTTGACAGAACAGTGTGCTCGCAGCAGATTCTTCCGTTGGCCCTCGTCCTTGGAAGAAAGTAACATCTGTTGAAGCACGCACCCGACCCTCTCACCGGACTCCTCTTTCGCAAGCTCAAATCCTTCATACTCATTGACCTCGGGCTCCTCCTCTTCGTACTCATGCAAAACTGCAGCAGTTCTCCGGGTGGGGCAAACATTCGATCTGTGGCCATATCCCTGACAACGATAACACTTATCCCCTGCTAGCTTGGCGTACAGATTCGCTGCTTTCTGTATCGGAGCCTTATTCACTGTGTTACTACTTGCGTTGACTGTATTCTTGGCCTGCGGAGTTGGGTCTTTATCAGTTACTGCTTCAGAACTACCCTGCTGAGGAAAACTGCGAAAAGGAGTAAAATCCTTCGAATTCGACTTCTCTATAAGTTCAGCCTTCAATGCCAGAGTGGTAGCATCTGTCAGAGTCCATGCCTGATGCAAACCCATCTTCTCCTGTATTGAACCCTTCAGCCCATCGACATAACGGGCAATCTGTTGATCCTCCGTCTCCTCAACCCTAACCCGCGCAATATACCTCTGAAAATCGGTAGTGTATTCATCAACTATCCTCTTACCCTGCGCACAATTGAGATACAGTTTGTACAAAGTCTACTCATAATCCGCCGGCAAAAACCGTTCCGAGATCAATTGTTTCATACGCCTCCAGGTTTTGATTGGCCCCTTCCCTTGTCGTTGCCTCTGAGCAACAAGTTTCTCCCACCAAACCGCATCAGTACTCTCCAATCTGATCGCCACCATCTTGACCTGTTTGTTCGGAGGCACCTCCATAACCTCGAAAAAACGATCAACACTACTTTACTTTGCCAATCTAGAAAATCTTCAATCCCCATGGTTCCATAAAATAAAGGAATATCCGCCTTAATCCTATAATCTTGGCCATGTCGATTTCCACTCTGCTCCGATTCATCATAGCTATCAACTTCAACCTCGGAATTGGAACTAGAATCCTTTTCAGCATTATTTTCGCCCCTCCTAGGGCGTCGACCCTGTTCAATTCCCCTGTCCCTCTCGCCACCACGGTCATGATCAGCACGAGAGTTTGGACCCCGTTGGGCAGCCATGAACGTCCCCATCTGCGTTGTCAACGCAGCCACGGCTGTGGTTAGCCTCTCGAATTCCTCCCTTGTTATTTGGTCCCCCATAACCAATCAGTGATGAAAAGACATGATAAGCCTGCTCTGATACCAACTGACGCAGCACGGAAGACGATAAGTTTCGTGATTAGCGCACTAATCACAAGAACTCTTCAAGCGAAGAATCCTCAAACACAATACTGGAATCCACCAGCAGTAATCTGGACTCCACCAGGAATAAAGAGAAAACTCTTTGAAATTCAATTAATCAAAAGCTAAGTTTAACAATGCCCTAAAGATGTTTAAATACTCCCTAAACCCTAAGAAACAAATAACAAACCAAAAGACTAAATTACCCCAAGTTTAAATGTCAATTAATCAGTAAATAGGAATAGCACGCGTAATTTCGAATCACAAAAACGACGCCAGGCGGGCGCCTGGCACATCCTTAGGCGGGCGCATGAGCAACAGAAGAATTCCCCTTGGCTGGTGTGGCTTGAGGCGGCCGCATGGTTGTGGTTGAGGCGGCCGCATGGACAATAGCAACATCTCCCTTGGTGGTCTTGGTTTGAGGCGCCCGCATCTCCTCATCTGGGGCGGCCGCCTGGGCTGCCGAGAGATCCCCTTTTCTTGGGCCATCTTGAGATCTTGAGGCGGACGCTTGATCATGGACGAGGCGTATGCATCAACAACAGAAGAAAGCCCCTCCTTGGAATTAGCTTGAGGCGCGCGCCTGGTGAAGGATGAGGCGGCCGCCTCGTCTCCAGAATTGTCTCCTGCATCAAGCCCGTTCACAAACAATTGTGTCGTTGAAATTTTTCCTTTTGTTATATAATAAATTTATCTTATTCATTAATAGTATATTGTTTTCTCTACTCGTGAAAACATTTGTTTTCTCTCATATGTGAGAGCCTATGTTTGTTTGTTATTTTAATCATCTTATAATGACGACTATATTTGATTTTTTTCACAATGAATTGAATGCTAATGTTCTCACTGCACAAGTATGGTTCATAGATTTTGAGATATTTGTTGGACGTTTTCTCGTCAACCCGAATTCTGTATATAAAAGTGGTCAACGCAAAATATTATTAGAGTGAGAATTTCTCAAATGCCAAATTGAGACAGTTTTCAAGTTTTACTTGGAGTGTAATTTAAACGTCTCAATATTTAGATAGAAAATATATTTGTTGTAGGTTAAAAGATAGAACTACTATTGTCATTTGGGGTGAGCCTCCGACATTTGTGCAGTACCATCTCTTTTCATTATCCGAATGAAAATGAATCTATCGTTTGGTAAAAAAGATAGGTTATATAAAAATTCATTTTTTTATTTATATTGATCATATTTTTATTTTTATTATTTTATTTCACATTTTATTTTTTGACTACTTTCTGCAAGTTGATTATACATTTTTCCATTATCTTCCAATTTAAAGTTTCTTTTAAATGTTCATCTTTGTATTTTAGATGTTTTTTCTCTTCATATATATCAGAGCCTGTGATTTTCCTGTTTTGTTTTGTTGAAGGCTTGTGATTTTTCTTTTTTTGTTGAGGGCTTTATGTATTATTTTTGTTGCTTTTATGATCATCAAAAAGGCTAAATCTGACTTATAGCAGTGGAAGAGGTATAGGAACTCAATGTTTCATCATGCTGTCAGGGGCGGATCCAGGGGGGGCACTCGCCCCCCCCCCCCCCAGCGGCGGAAATGCAGTGTAAATTTTTTTTTTTTTGCCCCCACCATATTTTTGTTATATATGTATATATATATAATTAACTTCAAGATTAACACCAGTGAGTGGTGTGGTTCAGCGGTAGAAGGGGTGAAGTTAAAGTCTTTGGTGTTTTCTTTCAAATCCATGTTCGAACTCTGCTACCTACATTTTCAATTAATTTTGTCTTTCATCTTTGCTATTCTTTCTCTTAACAGTTTTGTTTTTCTCTTTCTCCTAATTTTCTCACATTTTTTCAATCTTAATTAATTCGTTAGGCTTTTCCCATTTTTTTTGTTTTTGGTCTTTCTTCCTATTATCCCAAGTTTAATTAGCAAATTTGAATTTCTTTTTTGTACGAGTAATATATTTTAATAAATTGTTTGCGTTAAATACTTCAACATTATTTCAATCGTTCTTTGAATTATTTACTTTTATCATTTTTGTTAACTAAAATACATTGTATTTCATGGATCCGACCCATTTTTTACTTGTCCGACCCGAATTTTTTTTTTCGGGAGCGCTGCCCCCGAACCCCCGTGTAATCTTGCCCCCCCTCGGCCAATTCCTGGCTCCGCCCCTGCATGCTGTACATGCAGTCCATCATTATAAAGATGGCATCACCAAAGTTATGTTTTGCCAAGATTATGTGTTGCAATGATTTGCTTAGTTGGACCATTTCTTTTTCTTTGCAATTGTTCTTTGCAATTGATAAGTCAAAATGCTAATATGTTGACATATGTAATTTATATGACAGCGTTTGTAAATGCGAGTCTCAGCATTTTAGTTGAACTACCAATAGATAGTCGACTTTCAAACTTTTGATTTAAAAAAAAATCAATATAAATAAGATGAAAATAATATTTTATTTTTTTTGAATTTAGAGCAATTAATGCCATAACAAACCTAAAGCATCTGTATCATCTACTTCTTGCATTCTGATTGTAAAAAGTTCTACTTTAAAATGTGTGAAAAGCCCGGAATTCACGGAGAGGGTATATAGGTAAAGTGTCATTTAATTGAGATGTTTTTTTGAAAAAGCAACAATTAGCCTTAGTCAGACATTGCAAGTGAGTTGAGTGAACGGACGTGATGAACAAACTGATCAAAAATATCTTAAATACATGTAGATGATTTGTTGGATGTGACCATCAAGATGAGAACATATGGACATTGGATTGTTTGCCGTTCGATTGTAACGGACTCGGATCTCTCGCTACCTACATCCTATTTCCTATGTTTGGTCATCTAACCAGGACATGTACTGAAAATTGATTATTATTTGCGGTCCGACTATAACGGCCTCGGATCTCTTACTTCCTACTTCCTATTTCATATGTTTGATCATATAGTCGGGATTGCAGTTCGATTGTAATGGTCTCGGAACTGTCGTCGCGTCCTGGTTCCTGTATTTCCTAAGTTTGGTCATATAACCAAACCAGGTCATGTACTTAAAATATTTCTTTCTCATGGGCTTGAGGGCAGGGTGTGAATAAGAGAAACCTCAGTTTACTTGCGGACTGGGACACGCATGATTTGCTTCAGCCTGTAAGAGCTGTGTCACAAGAATTGAGATACGGTTGAACCGACGGTGTTACCGTCCCCTTGATCCATCCACAGACCAAGTCAGTGCCAGAAACCCACAGTTCATGCTGGGGGTTATCAGATCCATCAGCAAGCTTGGCCGCCGGCTGATTTTGATCGATTATGTAGAGAAGCTTGTGAGTGCGGAGTAGGGTTTTGAACAAGGTACTCCAGTTGACGTAATTGTCTTTGGTAAGGTAGGTTTGAGCCATGATAGCATTTGGGTTATAGAAGACCGGGAGAGATGAGGCTGCTGTCGGTGTGGTTTGTCCGAGAGAAGTCGAACCGGAGATAGGGGTAGATTCCATTATTGACAGAAAGAGAGAGATCTGGCCCAAAAAATATAAAGAGAGTAGCGGAAGCAATCGATTTTGGATCGATTAGGCTGATACCATGTAAGAGCAGGTATAGCACAGCATATAGAGAAAAGAAGAAGAAGACAATTGTGAAGGAATTCCTTGTTATCTCATTCCATTGAAAGAACACGTATATATATACACAGACACACTAGAATATGTACAGCCAAACTAATGCTATTCTATACATGAACCTATGAATACATGAATCTCGGCTAATAGCTAACACAGCCTGAGTTTGGGCCAGCCCATTTTAAACTGTTTTTGCTGGACTGATAGCCTTAGTTCTTGAAACCCTTTCTCTCTCTCATTTAACTACCAACCACATGTGCCAACCACATACTTCACCAAATCAGTCACAAAGGCACAAGCCAACCACCACTTCTACGTGTTTATGGGCCAATATTTTTGGAATATTTGAAGTATATATTTCAATATCATCTCCTATAAATGTCACTACTCTTCTACAACTCAGATCAACATTTTGTTAAGCCACAGAATAACCATGACAACAAAGATCACTTCCACACCTGCAGACAGACATGTTGCAGTTCTAGCCTTCCCAATCGCTTCCCACCCCAGCCTTCTCCTAAGCCTAGTCCGCCGACTCGCCTCCGATGCACCCACAATCACTTTCTCCTTCTTCAACACATCAAAATCCAACCGCATGTTATTCTCATCAACAACGCCAGACAATATTTGGCCGTATGATGTGTCTGATGGCATTCCGGACGGCTACGTGTTTATAGGCAAACCTCAGGAGGATATTAACTTGTTCTTGGCAGTGGCTGAGGGTGAACTTATCAGAGCTCTTGAAGTTGCTGAGGCTGACATTGGAAGACCTATTGATTGCTTAGTTGCGGACGCGTTTCTGTGGTTTACTTGTCAGATGGCAGAGAAAAGGCGAGTCCCTTGGATCGCGTTTTGGACGTCCGGGGCTAGCTCACTTTCCATCCATTTTCATACTGATCTTATTAGGCAAACTGTTGGGCTTGATGGTAAGTTACATTACAACACCTTAAACCATATTCTGTGTAGGTTTAGTTTCATTTTCAACCGGTATTTGGAACCGACTTCCATTTTGATCATTATACTATACAGATTTTTTGCACTAAAAACACTGATAAGAAATTTTTGCCCAATCCCCAAGAATTTAACCTCATTAGATTATGATGGATTGGAAATTTTAATTATTCACACTTCCACCACCTCAGCTTTCACATGGAGAGAGGGGGGGGGGGGTTGTGGATAACTAGAGTTTTCCATCCATTATAATCTAACGGGGTTCACACTTCCACCACCTCAGCTTTCACTTGGAGAGGGGGGGGGGGTTGTGGATAACTAGAGTTTCCGTCCATTATAATCTAACGGTTTTTTTTTAGGGTTTAGACAATTATTTTGCGGCCAATCAGACTTTTAAACCCTTGTACTATTATGAAGCTATGGTTTTAACCATCGTTGTTTATTTTTTTGGCAATTTTAACCACCCTTCTAATATCATACAGTCATATTAACCTTATTCTCAAACTCCGTTAAAAAAATCTAACTTTCATTAAATAATTTAACGAAACATAACAAGTAAAAGGTTAAATGAAGCAATTGGCAACCAAGAGTCAAATCTTCTAGGTCATGGAAGCAGCCAAACATCCAGTGGTTTGAAGAATCAAGGACAAAAAATTAAGAGTCTTAATGAAGCTAATTGCAGTCAAGAAAGTTGGATTTTTTTAACGAAAGTTAGATTTTTTTAACGGAGTTTGGGAATAAGGTTAATATGACTGCGTAATATTAGAAGGGTGGTTAAAATTGCCAAAAAAAACAACAATGGTTAAAACCGCAGCTTCATAATAGTACAAGGGTTTAAAAGTCTGATTGGCCTTATTTTGCAGAGCAGAGTGTTTCTTCTGCAAAAAAATAAAATAATATAATGGTTAAAATGGAAGTCGGGCCAAAGTAAAGTAATTGAAAATGAAATTAAACCTTCTGTGTTTATATAATATAGCATTAGTCACATTAAGGAGTTGTATTGTACAACACTTTATGCATCAATTTGCTTTACTGTACAACATCTTAAAGCATATCCTGCGGTTTCAACGTGAAACTTCATGGCCGCAAGTTCATAATTGTGTACAAGTTTACAGGTATTGACGGGCGTAAAGATGAAATCCTTGACTTCATTCCAGGATTTTCTGCACTAAGACTAGGTGATTTGCCCGGTGGAGTTGTCTTCGGAAACTTGGAATCTCCCTTCTCAATCATGCTGCATAAAATGGGGCAAACTCTAGCAAAAGCCACTGCTGTCCCAATAAACTCCTTTCAAGAACTAGACCCTGTCCTAAACAGAGTTCTCAATACAAATCTCAGTATCTTTCTCAATATAGGCCCCTTCAATCTCGTATCCCCGGCCCCACTAAACGCCGATGAATTTAACTGCATACAATGGTTAGATAACCACACGCCTAATACAGTCGCTTATATTGGATTTGGAACTGTTGCAACGCCTCCCCCACACGAGCTAGTGGCATTGGCCGAAGCACTTGAACAAAGTAGTACTCCATTTCTATGGTCTATTAATGATAAGTCAAAGAAGCATTTACCTGAAGGGTTTTTAGAAAGGGTGGGTGGAAATGGGAAAGTTGTACCATGGGCACCTCAGGTACAAGTCTTAGAGCATACGTCGGTTGGGGTTTTTATCACACACGGAGGATGGAACTCTGTGTTGGAGAGCATTGGGGCAGGGGTGCCTTTGATTATTAGACCATGTTTTGGGGAGCAATCGCTAAATGCTTGGATGGTTGAGAAGGTTTGGGAAATTGGAATCAAAGTTAAGGGTGGGGTGTTTTCGAAAAGTGGAACCATTGAAGGTCTAGAACAAATATTGATGTATCAGCAAGGGAAGAAATTTAAGAAGAAAATATTAGAGTTGAAAGATTTTGCTCATAAGGCTGTTGGACCAAGTGGGAGTTCTTCAAAAAATTTCAAGACTTTGGTTGAGATAATTAGCAACTACAACCTTAACTAGGAATGATATTCATTGTACAACTATTTGTATGGCTGAATTAATGATGTAATGATAATGCGAGGTAATAACACAAATTATGCCCATTTTGATCTCTTTAAACTCTCTTTCAGAGAGTCGATGCAATATGGAGAATACTCGAACTTCTGCGATTTTCAAACTCAATTTTTTCATCTATTTACAAGAACTCAAGCACTTGGAAGAAACTATTACCTCCGTCCCAAAATGAATGTTCATTTTTTGTTCTTAATCAAGAATGAATATGAACATTCATTTTGGGACGAGGAGTAAGTAAAAGATCTCACAACTTACACGAGGGGAACGGGGAATCTAATTAAAAGGGTAAAAGCAAAACTACAAATAAAAAAAAAGTTGGTTAACAAGACAAAAAGAAACAGCTCAAAAGTGACAGACCACATGATATTCAGAAAAATCCCACAAGGAGAAAATATCATCTGCATAACTTTCTTGATTTTCTTATAAGCCTTTTAAGATAATGGAAAGACACTGTCAGCAAAGTAGCATTTATTTTTTGTTTGGACAAAAATTCCAAGATAAACAGAGTGGAGTAGTTCAATATGATTTTGAATTCTCAATGAGCTGGTCAAAATAAGTTGGCTGGATCTTCTCTAGTTTTAGCCACTTCTGATCAGTTTCTTGGACAATATGGCACGCTCCAATCAGTCCCCAAGTTTTCCACTCATCAAAGATGGTAGGCCAGGCTAGAAGTGGAGGTTCCATCTTGTATGACTAAGGTTTTAATATCTCTCGAGAAATTCTTGACATTGCTATTGATAATATTACTAATGGGATATCAATTACGGTTTTCAAAATTTATGATGATAATTAGATAGAATTCGTGTTTGTTTTTTTGTTTTTTGGGCAAGGTTCAGTAAAGTTGACTTAAAAAAATCAAAATGTTTTTTTTTTCTTTTGGGACAGTGGAGTACTGTCTTAGTGATAAATTTGAACCCACAAGCTCACTATCCCATATGCGGTAAAGTTCAAATATAAAATGCATAAAAACAGAGAATCTGATTGGAAAATATCAAGAAATTATTGAATGGTGTGCTTATATCATTGAGCCTACAAAAGTTGTTCTTATTCATTGGACTTATATTTAGGAGTTAACTTCATGATTGAAGAATCAAGGCCTCTGTTTGTGTGAAGTCAAACTGTGGAGATTTGAGAGGAAGAAAAGATGGAAAATGGTGAAGTAGGTGAAGAAGGTCTTCAAACACCATTACTATCTCAAGGAAATGTGGTAAAGGGATTCAACAAAGATGAGATTTTCGCGGAATTGAAGAAGCAGTTGACATTAGCAGGTCCTCTTGTATCAGTCAACCTCTTATTATCATGTATACAGATGATTTCAGTTATGTTTGTTGGTCATCTCGGCGAACTTCCTCTTGCTGGTGCTTCAATGGCCACTTCTTTTGCTGGAGTTACTGGTTATAGCTTGATGGTCAGTTGACTTCCTCTTCTCCTCTGAAAATCTCTTTAGCCTACTCAATAAAAAAAAAAAATCTCATACTACCTCTATCTCATAATGAATGTCCAATTTTTTTTTTTTTTCAAATTTGCTCTTGTGCAAGAGCAAATTGAAATTTTTGGACAATTCATTTTAGGACGGAGGGAGAATCTATTTAAGTCTTTTGTGGATTAAGTTGGAAATATTTGCTAGTGATCAGATGGGTAATTCATAATAAATGCATGGTAATTCGTATCAGTTGTAAGTTGGACTGATAAGTCTGATATGGTCAAAATCTTTTTCTTATAAAAATGAATTTTTTGTTTTGTTGAGTAGCCAAATTTCTTGTGTGTTTGTTTGTGTGTGAACAGATTGGAATGGGGAGTGCATTGGATACATTTTGTGGCCAGTCGTATGGTGCAAAACAATATCATTTGCTAGGAATCCACATGCAGAGAGCCATGCTTGTTCTTCTGATGGCCAGCATTCCTCTCGCTTGCATTTGGGCCAATGCAGGCTACATTCTTGAAGCCTTGGGCCAAGATCCGGAAATCTCAGCCGAAGCAGGCATTTTTGCCCGTTTCATGATACCTAGTATTTTCGCCTATGCACTTCTTCAGTGTCATGTCCGATTCTTACAAACCCAAAACAACGTTGTTCCCATGATGATAAGTACAGGGATCACAACTTCATTACATGTACTAATATGTTGGATTATGGTATACAAATCTGGGCTTGGAAGTAGAGGAGCTGCCTTGGCTAATGCTATATCGTATTGGATTAATGTGCTTTTGTTGGCTGTTTATGTCCGAATATCCCCTTCGTGTAAGAAAACTTGGACGGGGTTTTCAAAGGAGGCTTTTCATGGTGTCCCTAACTTTCTAAGACTAGCAGTTCCTTCAGCTGTTATGGTTTGGTAATTTACCTTTTCACCCCCTTCCTCATCATTTCAATTCCATTCACAATGTTTATAGCTTGTTTCTCGCCTTTGCTTAGTTTGGAGATTTGGTCGTTTGAAATGATGGTGCTTCTCTCTGGTCTCCTTCCCAACCCAAAGCTAGAAACATCTGTTCTTTCTATCAGGTACGCGTATATCTTTTTCCTTTAGCGTGGGCTTGGATTTTTGCTGGACCCCACACAGTGGAGCTCTTGTAGTACCGGGTTGCCTTTATCTGTCTTACTAATTAATCGTGTTCACTGCAGTCTTAATACATGTTCATTGGTATACATGATACCTCTCGGCCTCAGTGGTGCCACAAGGTGATTGATTTTAAGCTCTTCCCATGTCTTAGATTTTCTTGATAATAAACTGTTCGACTACATTACACACTAGTTTAATTCTTTTCTTCTCAAAAAAAAAAAAATGAAAAAAACACTTTCTTTTCTTTCTCAGCATAAGAGTCTCAAATGAACTTGGAGCTGGACGGCCAATAGCAGCTCGTTTTGCATTACGTGTGGCTGTTTCATTGGTGTCTATAGAAGGTACTTTGGCTGCAGCGACCATGATTTTAGGGCGACGACTATGGGGATATTGCTATAGCAGAGAGGAAGAAGTAGTTAGCTATGTTGCAGAGATGCTGTTGTTAATTGCAGGATCCCATTTTTTGGATGGCATCCAATCTATTCTTTCAGGTAGTAAACACAAATATCCTTATTTTTCATAGTAACTTTGGATTTTTTTTTCTTCTGACTGAGCCCGACGTGAACTATTAGGAGCTGTTAGAGGATGTGGCAGGCAAAAGATTGGAGCAATTGTCAATTTGGGAGCTTATTACCTTATTGGCATGCCTACTGCTATATTATTAGCTTTCATATTTCATCTTGGAGGAAAGGTAAACCTTGTAATGCGTTACTTGTTATGTTTGTTATCAAGTTTAGAAGGTATAATGAACTTAATTGTCGGAAGTCAAATGGTCAATGCAGGGACTATGGTTGGGACTTATCGTGGCTTTGTTTCTGCAAGCCTTATTTCTTTGGATATATACGCGGTACCTTGATTGGGAGAAAGAAGTATGAACTTCAACTTTATGCTATTAGTACATTCCAATGCTTCAAAATGTCATCAACATTTCTAACGTGTGCTTTCTCTAATTGTAGGCGAAGAAGGCTACTGATAGGGTATACGACTCCATGATCCCCACACAAGTATCATAGCGGCTAATACAATTTCAAGAAGAATAGCTTATACTATCAAGATTCACGAGGGGAAACATTTTTAGAAATTACAAGTCTTCAAGGTTCGATGTCAAAATAGCAAGCAACAAGAATCATAGCCCATATAAGTTGCATCGGATTTTGATGACTTAGTTTTGTTGAAGCCTGTATTTGTATTTCCTTTGCGTTTTTGACTATATAGAAGAGCAATTATAATTTCCTAACCGAGAAGAATTATATCCTCTTGAACGGACTTTGTTGAGATATTGACATATCTTGTCAAATATCTTTTCCTTTCCTTGTAAATATTGTTTCCTTATGTAAGTTGTGTACTTTAGGAAGTCTTCTTGAACGGACTTTTATACTGTATTTCACATGATAAAACAATGTATAAGCAAATACAGACATTATATAGTACCGCATTAAAAGAAAACAATTGAAATGTTAGTGGGGGCCACCACTCGTCCCCTTGTGGATCCGCCCTTGCATAAAAGAGAATATGGTGCCTAAATTCAATAATAATGAAACTAAAAAAAAAGGGTTGTGTCAGCAAATTCAAACATGTAGCGGTTGGACTGATTTCAGCTTTCCAAGATCCACAGCACAAGAAATATCCCAACTTAACTATCTAATTTGTAGCTCTGCTTTCAATTTTTATTTATTTTTGTTCATATGAATCTTTAGCAAAGGCGAAGGCAAACAAATGCGGAAATGGATGTTCAAGAACACAATTCAAGTCTTGAAGAAACACTAATTTCCATCTCCCATAACAATGGTATAAAGAGATTCAGCAAAGATGAGATTTTTGAAGAAGCAATGAAGCAACTTTGGCTTGCAGCACCATTGCTTTCTCTCAACATAATTCTCTTTGGCATTCAAGTAATATCAGTAATGTTTGTGGGCCATATTGGCGAGCTAGCTCTTTCCGGTGCTTCCATGGCTGCTTCCTTCACTTCAGTCACCGGCTTCAGCTTGTTGGTACGTTTCAATTACGTTTATATATATAAAAGTATATGCATATGCATATATATATATATATGTATAGATATATATAGAGTATAGACCCTTGCATTTAGATTTACGCAGTTTCCCTCGACTGTGCAGATTGGAAGTGCAAGTGCATTAGATACATTATGCGGCCAATCATATGGAGCAAAGCAGTACCATAAGCTCGGTATTTACATGCAGAGGTCAATATTTGTTCTTCTGTTAATCAGTATTCCTATATCATGTATATGGGCATATGCAGGAAACATTCTTTTATTACTCAGACAAGATCCACTTGTATCAGATGAAGCTCAACTTTTTGCACGTTTTTCAATACCCAGTATTTTCATTTACGCCATTCTACAATGCCAATTCCGATTTCTACAAAGTCAAAATAATGTTATTCCAATGATGATATGCACGGGAATCACTGCTTTACTGCACGTACCCCTCTGTTGGATCTTGGTGTTCGGATTTGGGCTTGGAAGTAAAGGTGCCGCTCTGGCTAATGGAGTTACTTATTTTTCCATCGACTTATTATTGGCACTTTATATAAGATTTTCTCCTTCCTGCAAAAGCACTTGGACTGGTTTTTCAACTGAGGCTTTCCATGATGTCCCAGAGTTTCTTCGACTTGCAATACCTTCCACTATTATGATCTGGTAATTTCCATATGTTATAACAAGTTTCTGCTTTTAGCTTATCATAAGATAATATTGACTTCTATTTTATTGTTTTACAGCTTTGAGATATGGGCATTTGAAACAATGGTTCTCCTAGCTGGTCTTCTTCCAAATCCAACGCTCGAGACATCAGTTCTGTCAATCAGGTTAGCAGCGGAACCATTGAGATCTTCTTGTCTGGTTTATATACTACATTGTACTGAACGATTCCTCACGTTTTGCCCGTTGATTTCTTTATGTTTCAGCCTTAACATGAATACAATGTTTTATATGATCCCTGTTGGACTAGGCGCTGCAATAAGGTAATCTAAGTTATTACTCCCTCCATCCCAAAATGAATGTCCAAAAAATAATCTCCTTCCCAAAATAAATGTTCATTTTCGTTCTTGATTAAATAAATATACTCTTTCCTACCTCAGCATAAGAGTTTCAAATGAACTGGGAGCAGGGCAACCAGAAGCAGCTCGTTTGGCGGTACTTGTAGCAATGTCAATGGCTACAATTCAAAGTATTTTGGTAGCTACGGCTATGATCTTGGGACGTAAGGGTTGGGCTTACTGTTATACTACAGAAAAAAGAATGGTCAACTACATTAGTCAAATGATGTTCTTCATTGCTGCAACCAGTTTGTGTAATGGTGTCCAGTCTGTAGTGAACGGTAATTTTCCACTTTAACTTTTTTTCTGACGATTACTTTTTATGTTTAATATCTGACAGTCATTTACAAATATGTTCAGGGATTGCTAGAGGAACTGGTTGGCAAAAGATTGGTGCATTCATAAATTTGGGAGCTTATTATCTTGTTGGTATACCATTGGGTATATTCCTAGGCTTTGTATATCATTATGGAGGGAAGGTATATCTTCGCTTTGCTTTGCAATTACCATTTCTGCCCTTCGTTCATGTACGTATTAATAGAAAAATGAGGCTCTAACCATTATTTTTTCGGCTTGGAAATGCATAATAGGGTCTCTGGAGTGGAATAATAGCAGCAGTGTTTCTGCAGGCGCTAATACTTTTCATTATAACAGTTCGGGCTGACTGGAAACTAGAGGTAAACAACTCTGCCCTATAAGACAGAGAGTTTAGAGAAGAAGCATATGGTGAAGAAAAACCCAACGTGGTTTCTTCCTTTCATTCTTATTTTCCTTTATACACAAAGTTGTTTACAAGAGAGAGAGTCCTGACTTATCTATACATGGTAAGGATTATAGAGAATAATCTAAGGCTAATCATATATACATACCTAAAGAGATACAACAACTAAATCACACGTGATTACAATAATAAAGTTAAAGATTGATCTGTGAATTTCACAGATTATGGCTGTAATCACGGCTGTGGTTTAACACCCCCCCTCAAGCTAAGTGGTACAGGTGCCAGCTGCAGCTTGTCAGATAACAAATCAAGACGGGGACGCGACAACCCCTTTGTAAAAATGTCCGCTAACTGATTATTGGTGGCAATGTATGATAGGCGTAAGAAGCCGCTTTGTTGAAGCTCACGGACAAAGTGTAGATCGATTTCAACATGGCGAGTACGAGCGTGGAAAACTGGATTGCGAGCCATGTGAAGTGCGGAAAGGTTATCGCAGTAGATATGTGGCGGAGAGAGGTAGAGGCCGAGCTCTCTATATAGAAATGAAAACCAACGCAACTCTGCAGCCGTAGTTGCCAAGGCTCGGTATTCTGCCTCACTGCTAGACCTTGCCACCGTAGTTTGTTTCTTGGCCGTCCAAGCTACGAGGTTGGGTCCCATAAAAATACACGCACCTGTGGTAGAGCGGCGGTTATCGGGTGACCCAGCCCAATCGGAATCAGAGTATGCTTGTAAAGATGTGTCATGTGACCGTGAAATATGAAGCCCACGATAGATAGTACCTTTGACGTAGCGAAGAATACGTTTGACAGCCACTAAGTGAGATGTGCGAGGAGAGTGCATAAACTGACACACTTGGTTGACTGCAAACGCAATGTCCGGGCGAGTAAGAGTCAAATACTAAAGACCACCGACCATACTACGATCCATAGTGATATACGAGATGGGATCACCATCATGAGCGAGATAGATGTAGGCACGGAGTAAGAGGAGTAGTCGTGGGCTTGCTACCCTCTATATGAAATTTATGAAGAAGGTCAGATGCGTATCGAGATTGGCTAAGAATGAGAGAATCAGCCGCATAGAGGGTCTCGATACCCAGGAAAAACCCAAGAGTGCCAAGACGACGACTTTCAAAAGTCGCACTAATGTTATCAATAACCGAAGAAACCTCAATATGAGAGGAACCGGTGATGATAAAATCATCCACATACACGAGGATGGCAACCATAGAGGATTCATTGTGGCGGATGAATAGCGAGCTGTCGGACTTGCTGTTAAAGAAACCTATGGAGATAAGAAAGTCATGTAACCTCTGAAACCAAGCGCGAGGTGACTGCTTCAAACCATAGATTGATCTATGGAGGCGACACACATGATCCGGAAAATCAGGATGAGAGAACCCAGGGGGTTGTGCCATATATACCTCCTCATGTAAAATGCCATTTAGAAAGGCATTTCGGACATCAAGCTGCTGAATGGGCCAAGATCGAGAGTGAGCAAGAGAAAGAATGGTACGAATAGTGGACGGTTTGACCACCGGACTGAAGGTCTCATCATAATCAACACCCTCCTGTTGAGTGAACCCTTGAGCCACTAGTCGAGCCTTATGGCGTTCCACAGTGCCGTCCGCTCGACGTTTAACTTTAAATATCCATTTGCTGCCTACTACGTTCATGGATGGAAGCCGGGGAACCAAAGTCCATGTGCCATTTTTATGCATGGCAGATAACTCTTCATGCATGGCCTCATTCCAATGAGGAAATGGGATAGCTTGCTTGAGAGTTTTGGGTTCAAACTCGGATGACCTTGCTGTTGCGGCTGATAGAGCAAGTGGGAGAGGATATTTGGTGACAGATGTAGAAGCAGCTAACTTGTCGGAGAGTACCAAATCAGCAATGATACGGGGTTTATAAACTCCTGCCTGAGCTCGTGTAACCGTAGGATGGGTCCTTAGGGGAACCGAATCTGGTGGAGCAGAAACGGGAGATATCGGGCTGCCAATAGAAGGGGATTGGACAGGGGAATCCAACCCAATCCGAGGTGACGCGGAGGCAGGTTGTAATGTGCTATTGACAAAGAAGGCCCAAGAGTGGGGCATCCCGGAAGAATGCTCCAAACAGGAGCTGTGACGATGTCTTGAACCAAGATTGGGTCGGTCCACGGGAATTATAGCGGTGGTGCTTGGCCGAATGTATGGGACTGGTGCAATTTCTGTAACTTGGCAAAGAACAAGAGGAGAAATAGGCACTCTTTATCCTTCTTTGAGAGTTGGATCTGAGCCTGTTACAATGTTAGAAGACATGGGAAATGTGGATTCATCAAATAACACATGTCGAGAAACATATATTTTTCCCGTGGATTGATCTAGGCACCGGTATCCTTTATGAAAGTTATCGTAGCCAAGGAAGACACAAGGGGAGGATTTTGGCATGAGCTTATGATTGTTGTATGGTACAAGATGAGGAAAACACAAACAACCAAAAGTTTTAAGAGTTTTGTAATCCGGGACTTGTTTAAGCAATTTTTGAAAAGGTGATATGTAACCAAGTTGTCGCATGGGCAACCTGTTAATGAGATATACCGCCGTATTAAATGCTTCAAGCCAATAAACTTGAGGTACCCCGGATTGGGATAAGAGACACAAACCCATAGCCACAATGTGACGGTGTTTTCTTTCGACTGTACCATTTTGTTGGGGTGTGTATGGACATGTAGATTGATGCTTAATGCCATGATTTCGAAGAAAAATAGAGAACTGGCGATTAATAAATTCACCGCCTCCATCAGTTTGGATAGTTTTTATAGTGTGAATGGCAGATATTTTTCGACTTAATTGATTTTCAACTTGGAGTTTAAAAGAGGCAAAAACATCCAATACATCAGATTTGCGAAATAAAGGGAAAAGCCAAACATATCTAGAAAAATCATCAACGATGCTTAAATAAAAACGATATCCATTCTTTGAAACAATAGGGGAAGGCCCCCATACGTCCAAATGTAATAGCGCTAGAGGTGCGCGAGAATGAAAATTACGAGCAACAAAAGGTAATTGACTCGATTTTCCTAGAGGACAAATATGACAAAAAGACTTAGAAATAGTTCCACTAATAGGTAGATGAACTTTATTGACTAACGACTTAAACACCTGAAGAGACGGATGACCAAGACGGGCATGCCAAGTAGTTGAGGATGCACGTTCGCCAATGAGCGCTAGAGGACTGACGCGAGCGGAAGAATCAAAGCGGAGTGTGTATAGGCCATTGGAGCTATTGCCAGAGAGAATAATCTGCTTCGTGGTGGTGTCCTTCACACGAAAACCAAAAGCGTCAAGTTCAAAGAAGCAATTATTATCGGAAGAAAATTGACGAATAGACAATAGAGATTTATGTAATGTAGGAACATGTAATACATTACGAAGAAGAAATCTACGATTATTAGACAAGAATGAAGAATGACCGATAGATGAAATAGGAATTCGGGAACCATTGGCTATGGTAACTGAATTTGTACCTGAGTACGGAGAATGATCCGAGAACCCATCAGAGGACGGGGTCATGTGGTTGGTAGCCCCTGAATCGAGCACAAAAGATGGAGCCAAAGGAGCAGTACCCTCGTCATGTTGAACCATTTCTGCCGGATTATGATGACTGAAGAGAGCATAATTTCCTGGATTTTGGCAAAAGGGAGCTGTGTGACCATTCCTGAAGCAAAATTGGCAGGGACCTTGATTCGGCGGCTTGTAGGGAGTAAGCGGCCTAGGGCTGTAAGTGTGGGGAGGTGGGTTCCTTGGTTGAGGCGGAGCACTGAAAGTCTGGCCAGGAGGGTTGGGAGAGGGTGTGGGCAAAATACCTCGTCCTCCACGGCCTCCTCTGCCACTATTATTGTTGCCACGATTTCCCTTGCCACGTGAGGATCCCCGGCCACGACCACGGTGATTGGGAGAATAGCCAGTGCCCGTATGGTTGTACGTTGGTTGTGACGCCGACGAGTCAGCTACAAGAGCACTGGTAGGGTTTAAGGCAAGAGTATTGAATTTTGACAACAATTCCTCTTCCTGTAGCAGTAAATCTTGAAGATCATCTAAGGAGTCAGCCGGGCGATTGTTCTGAGAGGTTATAAACTCCTTGAACGTAGGGCCGAGTCCAGCAACAATTCGTTGTTGAAGATCTTCGTCCGAGATTACTTCTCCTGCTTTAGCCAAAGCATCGGAGAGAGAGATGGCTTTTTGAAAATAATCATCCACTGAGGTTTCCGGCTTCTTTGCAAGAGCATTAAGTTCAGTTTTAAGCTTTTGCACATGAATGCGAGATTTGCCCCCAAATCTTTTCTCTAAGAGAGCCCACGCAGCCGGAGCGGTCTGACAAGGGTTGATTCGGGACTGAATTTTTGCGGATACAGTGGCCTTGATCCACCCTAGGACAAGGCTTGAGGCTTGGTTGAAGTATGCAAGCCAAGGGTTGTTTGTTCCGTCTGGTAGCTTAGCCGGAGGAGGGACAGTGTTTGTGACTGCGGTGGTGAGTTCATACGTCGTGAGGACGGTGAAAAACAGTGACCTCCAATTCATGTAGTTGTCAGTCGTGAGATGACAGTGTCCAAGATAAGATTGGATGTTCAAGGTAAGGGGAAGAGATGGAGGTCGGTCTTCGGTATCGATGGTCGAAGACACAGACTTGCTGGAATTCACGGGGGTTTCTGTCATGGCTCCTAAGAAGCTCTGATACCATATAAGACAGAGAGTTTAGAGAAGAAGCATATGGTGAAGAAAAACCCAACGTGGTTTCTTCCTTTCATTCTTATTTTCCTTTATACACAAAGTTGTTTACAAGAGAGAGAGTCCTGACTTATCTATACATGGTAAGGATTATAGAGAATAATCTAAGGCTAATCATATATACATACCTAAAGAGATACAACAACTAAATCACACGTGATTACAATAATAAAGTTAAAGATTGATCTGTGAATTTCACAGATTATGGCTGTAATCACGGCTGTGGTTTAACATGCCCCCCTAATAGTAAACGAGATACCAGTTATGCTCGTTATGTTCCTAACGATTTCTGTCTGACATTGCACGCCGGGTTTGTGTTTGTAGGCGAAGAAGGCCTCAGATCGAGTATATGGCTCAACAATCCTAGTAGAAGCAACATTGTACTAGTAGGAAAGTTTTAACCAGGATAACTCCTCCCTATTTTCTTAGTATTTGAGAGAATTATTTTGACCCTCGGCCACGAGGGGTTTGACATTTCTCAAATACGCTCCTGATTGTTGAAACACTTATTACAGATCGAGAATAAACTAATCTTGTACTCAATATATAAAGATCTTGGGCGCTACCCCTCTCGTAGCTGATTGGTTTAAGATGGAACCTCAAATTTTATCACTGATTTCTCAGTTGGATTTCATCATTTTATTTATTAATAATATTATTCGTTATTATATTAAAATAAATCCAGACTTAATCCCTGATAAGTTAGTTAGATTCATTAGAATTTGAGCAAATACAAATTTGTCTTGTTTTCTGTATAATTGTGATTAATTTGCATATCCAGAAATTAGGCCGTGATGGGTCATTTCATACCCAACCTTTGCATAACATTAGAAAAGCTACAGGGACCTTGGCAGCTTCTTGTCTGGTTACTCTTTAACACCTAAATTTAACGAAAAATTGGACTGTTTCTGTTTTTGCACCGTAAAATGCAATGCAATGCAATGTACTAATTTTTTACAAATAAAGCAATGTACTTGTTAGTACAGCAGAATAGCCGCTCTACATCGCCTTATGAGTTTGGTTTACGTCTCACCTAGCACTATATAGCTTTATCTTTATTTTCTTCAAACGAAACATCATAAAGGTGACTACTGAAAGAAAGAAAGATAACAGAAAAAATGGATAATAATGAACAAAAATCAAGTCTTGAAGAAACACTAAATTCAATCTCTCAAGAGCATGGATCTAGGAAATTCGGCAAAGACGACATTTTCCATGAAGCAAAGAAGCAGCTGTGGCTCGCAGCTCCCCTGCTTTCTGTCAAGGTCCTCTTATTCTGCATACAAGTCATCTCCCTCATGTTCGTGGGCCACACCGGCGAGCTAGCACTTTCCGGTGCTTCTATGGCCGCTTCCTTCACTTCTGTCACCGGTTTCAGCTTATTAGTACGGTCCATTTTCTTCATTCTTCATACATTCGATTATCTTCTTACAAAAATTTACTCTTTTCTTTTTCATTCAATATATAGATCGGAAGTTCAAGTGCATTAGAAACATTATGTGGTCAATCCTACGGAGCAAAACAATATCACAAGCTCGGTATACATTTGCAGAGGGCAATATTTGTTCTTCTGCTAATAAGTATTCCTCTAGCATGTATTTGGGCATACGCAGGGCATATTCTTTCCCTACTAGGACAAGATCCACATATATCAGCCGAAGCCGGACTTTTTGCACGTTTTTCTATACCAACTATTTTCGCGTATGCTATTCTGCAGTGTCAAGTCAGATTCTTACAAAGTCAAAACAACGTTGTTCCAATGATGATATGCTTGGGAATCACTGCTTTATTACACGTACCCCTCTGTTGGATTCTGGTTTTTAAATCCGGGTTTGGAACTAAAGGCGCTGCCCTGGCCAACGGAATAACTTATTTTCTCATTGACATATTTATGGCACTGTATATAAGATTTTCATCTTCCTGCAAAAGGACTTGGACAGGTTTTTCAATGGACGCCTTGCATGATATCCCTGATTTTCTTCGACTTGCAGTTCCTTCCGCAACTATGACCTGGTAATTTTGAGCTGCTGTGTACTTCAGCTTTTCTTAGTATAAGCTTAAGTTTATTCGTACTGCATCATATTTTACATTTTTTAACAGCTTGGAAATATGGTCATTTGAGACAATGGTTCTTCTTGGTGGTCTTCTTCCAAATCCAACACTAGAAACATCAGTTCTGTCAATCAGGTTAGCATTAGAATCACATCTAAACCTCGATTGTTAGATTAGTCATAGCTTCTCACGTTTGATTTGTCTACGTTTCAGTCTCAATACAAGTGCTGTGTTTTATATGATCCCCTTTGGCATAGGATCTGTAATAAGGTAATCCAAATGACTCATTTTCTACTTTGTTCGATTAAATTCTTTTGATTGAAAACTTGAAAATACAATTTTTGATTTTCTTCATCAGCATAAGAGTGTCAAATGAATTGGGTGCTGGGAGGCCAGAAGCAGCTCGTTTGGCTGTACGTGTAGCAATATTCATCGCCACCATTGAAAGCGTTTTGATAGCCACCGCCATGATCTTAGGCCGTAAAGTTTGGGGATACTGTTATAGCAGGGAAGAAAGGGTAGTGAAATATGTAGGGGAAATGATGTTCTTCATTGCTGCAACACAAGTCTGTGATGGCGTTCAGTGTGTTGTTACTGGTAATGCCCCCCCCCCCCCATCAACTTGTGTGTGCTTTATGTGTGTAACTTGTGTGTGAGCAGTGTTTTGTTAATTGTAGCGAACTATTTTTTTTTTCGGAAAAGTTTCTATTTTTCCACGTTATGTACACGTTCAGGGGTCGCGAGAGGAACTGGTTGGCAAAAGATTGGCGCTTCTATTAACTTGGGAGCTTATTATCTAATTGGTATTCCGCTTGGCATATTGTTAGCGTTTGTGTATCATATTGGAGGGAAGGTAACCTTTCTTGGCCGGCCCCTCATTCTACTCAATGTGTAATTTAAACTGTTCCATGTCTAATGTTTTGCTTACAGGGTCTCTGGTGTGGAAATATGGCTGCGGTGTTTATACAATCACTGATACTTTTCGTAATAACTGTACGGGCAGATTGGGAAAGAGAGGTAAAGTATTACTCTGCCCCAAATAGGTGCAAAATATATGTAATGTGTAATAAAACCGTTCTGAAGTGTTTCGGGTGTTTGTGTTTTTAGGCAAAGAAGGCTTCTGTTAGACTCAACATGCCTCAATGATCCAAGAAAAAGCAGTTACATAGACATGGATATGGATGTCAAGAAATGGAATTCAATATAAAAGAGGCAAATTACTACTAGGTCGATAACCAAGAGATATCTTTGCCAAGAGACCTAATCTCAGTTTGGTGTAGTATACTTCCTTCCATAAAAAAAATAACTGTCACTTTACTTTTGGACAAAATGTTTGGTTCAAAATAATTGTCGCTTTTGGGGTTAAAAACATTCAAATTCCTATTTTATCCTTTCATTGAAATTTGTTTTCCTTTATTAAATGAGTTGTTGTGTGAAGTAAGGGTAGTGTAAGAGAGAAATGAACATTATATTATATAATGGCAATCTTGACACTTTAATCATAAAATTGGGGTAGTAATTATTTTTCTTAAAACCTGTGAAAAATTTAAAAGCGACAGTTATTTGTATCGAAGGGACAAACAAACAATAAAAATTCCCCTATTTTTTGTCAACGAATCTAATGGGAGGGTGAGTAGAAATAATTTTTATTTCAATATTTTCTATTAATTTAGATTTCCGTATGAAATGAAAAAAAGATATAAATAAAAATTTGTAATAATATCAAGGAAAACATAAAAATAGCAAATGTGATTTTACCAAATCTTTAAAATGTTTCTTACACCATCCCAAAATAAAATAACTATTTACAAAAGCAAAAATTATACCAAAACGAGTGTCTATTTTTCAAGAAAATTATTGTTTCTAATTTTTTATATTATTTTCACCATTCATTACTTTTTCCATCCCACTAAAAGTACACTTTTATTTTTTATTTTGGACACATTAAATAAGAAAATGTGTAAATAATATAAGTGTTATAAGTAAAAACAAGGTATGAGATAATAGAATTAGTGAATAATAAGAGGATATTTGTTTTCTTTAATGTGAATATGCAAGCAATCTTCATTGAAAAGTGTGGCATGAGTGAGAATATGGGATAGTGAATAATAAGTGTATATTTGTTGTAAATATGTAAGTAAGTCTCATTAACTAAATAATTATTTTAAAGTTTCCATTTTTAAGAAAATGTAATTTTTAGTTGAACATCTTTCAGAAAAAAATATAATTTTTAGTGAGACGAAGGAAATATATGTTTTATATTTTTAGTGGGCTAATGAAACTTTAAAAATTGTTATTGATACTATTTATAATTGAGTATTAATAACAAGTTTTATAATTTTATCAAATTAACATAAAATTATTGTTCAAAGTTTTTTCGTACTATCATAAAAAAGTGTGACATTTAGACATTAATTATGGGACAAAGTGAGTAAAAAATGTTTAATGTCTTTTTAAGTTAATATCTCTCTGCCTCATTTTAAATTGCGATTTTTTTCATAATAAGTGCGTCATATTAACGATTTTATATTTGTGTAGGGAAAACATACCTCATAATTAGGAGATAAAATAAGACTAAAACATATAATAAAAAGTAAAATAGGAGGATATGTATATTCTTTTCACCACTAATAATTACTTTTCCACTATATATAGTCATAACACCTTAAAATATTTCTAATTTTTTTAACGTTCTTTATAAATATGGAATAAGATAAAAATAAATAACTTACTACAATGACAAAATTGATGGAATTAATGCTAAAATATTTCTAATAATTTTTTAACGTCCTTTATAAAGATGGAACAAGATAAAAATAAATAACTTACTATAATGAAAAAATTAATGGAAATAATACACTATGACAAATTTCTGAAAAAAAATTTCAAATATTGTGACAAATTTTATAGTTTTTTCTCATCACTATTCCATCATGGTTCTCTCTATTTCAAAAAGATAATTTCGTTGACAAGATTTTTTTATATATACAAGCAACCTTTTTTATAAATGACATTACTTGTTTGTACCTCTTTAATATTGCATTATATTATTTTTCATCTTATAATATATGTTACATTTTTAATTTTCATTCCAAAGTAAGTATAATAGCATTTATAAATAAAAGATTAATTTTATTGTAATATTATTATAATATAAATAATGTGAAATTAAATAAAATGCATTTCATAGTACATTGAATAAATCAACGATAACATCAACATTATAAACTGATGGATATTCTTGTAGTTTTATGACTTTGCATATTCCCAAAATACTTTTAGTTTTAGGAATTTTCACTCATAATAATTAAAAAAATTAATACATATTAAATAGACAAATTATTCTTTGAATATTTCAATTAACTGGATAATTAAATATTTTTACAATAACAACTAGCTAATAATAAATAATGGTAGTTTAGGTAAATATGTCAAAGTTTTATAAAAAACTTTAAAATTATAAGTATTTTGAGATAAAAAATATGTTCTAAAATTGCAAGTATTTTGAGAAGAAGGAATGGCAAGAGCTTTTTTTTCTTAGTTTTTTTGCAATTTCCAAGTGACACATCATAAACAACTAAAAAACAAAAACCTTCAAGGATTTTTCACAATGGTAGAGCTTTTTCATCAATTTTTTTATGGCCCCCCACATCCAAAATTAAATTATTTTCTTGCATTTTTCTATGAAGAAAAATATTAAGGAAAATAAAAATTATTGTTTTATTTAATGTTCAACATTGGGAAATGGTGAAAATTAATGGAAATAGCTCATAGAGAAAGCTCTTTGTAGAAGGAGCTGCCATTTAAGAAGGAGCTTTTCAACTTTCTCTACAATGGGAAAAAGCTCATGAAAATTAAAAGCTCAAAAAAAGCTCCCATTGTAGATGCTCTAATACTTAACTACTTTCTTAATCATATAAAAAAGTCTAGCCTGATTGGATAAAAAAATTGCAGTTTTTTTATAGTAAATAATTACTCCATCTCATTAATAATTAATGCATACCATCAAATTTAAGACAATGATTAAGCATCTTTTTGGTGGTGAAAATAGTAGCACCCTACGCACATATTATTAGAAATTGCCTTTTCCGCTCCCCCAATGGAACTTGGAATAACAACTAACAGGCGGCGTTTATAATGAACACTGTAATTCATTGGAACTCAACACTAAAATTAATTCTCAGTTTTGTTGGCATAAATACCCCTCCATTCTCATCAGTTTCTCTCCAAACCAAGTTGAAAGCAAAATACCACAGCTCGAAATTTCAACAATGGGTTGGTTTGCAGCAGTTGGCTCATTTGCTCGTAAAATTGTCGTTAACTATGTAATACCAGTAGTTAAAAAGGTAGCTAAAGTTGTAAAAGACATTGTCGTTAAACGTGTTATTCCATTCTTGTCTAAGGCGGTTAAGGTGATGGCCAAAGTTGTGGATCCTATTCCCAGTGCTTCAACATTGACTGAACTCTTGGGCCGTGTGTCGCCGAAGCTGAAGGCGGTTGCTCCGATTGTTTCTACAGTGGCTGCTCTTGTGGTTGTGGCTGCAAATGTTTGGAGTTGGGTTGCTTTTGTGATTGTTCTTGCAACTTTTTTCATGTAATTATCATTGGTCTGACGTGAAATGGAATTGGGTCTGCTTTTGTGTGGTTTGATTAGAAGAAGAAATATGCTAAACTTATCCTTCAAAAAAAATATTTGTCTTTTTTGAGTTTCTCTAGTTTAATTGATTAAAGGGTTTATTACAAAAAACTCATTACAAAAGATGGCATTTACAAAAAAAAACATGTAAGATATAATTTTACAAAAAACTACTTAATTAAATATGAATATTAGTAAAAACCATTTTTCACACAAAACACACACCCCACTTCCTCTGTTCACTCTCTCTCTCTACTCAACCGGTCAACCCATCTCCGACGACCACCTTCCGCACCTCCGGCGACCACCTCCGGCGAGTCCATTGATTCCGGCCAAGATTTTGCTCTAAAACACTTGTTAACCGAACAAAACTTCTGATAGTACACAGCCATCTTTTGTTCTTAAGACAGGCACATGATTTAATTAAGTGTATTTTCAGTTTCTCAAATTTTTGGCAGCACTATGCTTATATAATAAATATCTCTTTTTTCTTTATACCAGATCAAGCCGGCCCAAAAAAAAAAAAAATTTATCTGCACATGTCAAGATATATTTAAGAAATTAAAGATAATATGACTAACTTGAAGTTATGTCCATAAGTCCATTTTGGTTGAGTATAGAAGATACTCAGGCGCTCTCACCACATCCTTTCCACTGGAATGTAGCTCAATGCACTCTTCAAATGGGACTAACTATTCTAAGTTGCTTGTGTCTTCATGAAACTTTGGTTCTACAAGCACTGTCCACTGTAGCAAATTATTGTATCAGCTCAAATATGGAACTATGAATAGCCAGGCAGATATAAGCAACTGAGGAACATCTTCCTCTGGTGTCATTGCATACTTGCAAATAAAAAGATAGCAAATAGGAAAAACACAAACAACATTGAATAGGATTGATATACATTGTTGTTTTAGATGAGTTGTAAACTTAACTTTTGCTCTAAAACACTTGTTAAAAGAGTTTAAATTATGAATGTGGACAAGGTCGTAGTATAATATTTGGGCTTATTAGTGTATGTAATTATAATTGGTAGTATATACTCACTCTGTCCCGATTTAAGGTTTTTAGTTGTTTATCAGTTGTTTATCATGTTTATCATTTGTTTATCAGTTGTTTATCATGTTTATCATTTGTTTATCGGTTGTTTATCGGTTGTTTATCATGTTTATCATTTGTTTATCAGTTGTTTATCATGTTTATCAGTTGTTTATCAATTGTTTATCAGATGTTTATCATGTTTATCATTTGTTTATCGGTTGTTTATCGGTTGTTTATCATGTTTATCAGTTGTTTATCATGTTTATCATTTGTTTATCATGTTTATCAGTTGTTTATCAGTTGTTTATCAGATGTTTATCATGTTTATCATTTGTTTATCAATTGTTTATCAGTTGTTTATCATGTTTATCAGTTGTTTATCAGTTGTTTATCAGTTGTTTATTATGTTTATCAGTTGTTTATCATGTTTATCATTTGTTTATCATGTTTATCAGTTGTTTATCAGTTGTTTATCATATTTATCAGTTGTTTATCAGTTGTTTATCATGTTTATTAGTTGTTTATCAGTTGGTTATCATTTTTATCATTTGTTTATCAGTTGTTTATCATTTGTTTATCAGTTGTTTATCAGTTGTTTATCATGTTTATCATTTGTTTATCATGTTTATCAGTTGTTTATCAGTTGTTTATCATGTGTTTATCATGTTTATCAGTTGTTTATCATGTTTATCAGTTGTTTATCAGTTGTTTATCATGTTTATTAGTTGTTTATCAGTTGTTTATCATGTTTATCATTTGTTTATCAGTTATTTATCATTTGTTTATCAGTTGTTTATCATGTTTATCAGTTGTTTATCATGTTTATCAGTTTTTTATCAGTTGTTTATCAGTTGTTTATCATGTTTATCAGTTGTTTATCGGTTGTTTATCAGTTGTTTATCAGTTGTTTATCATGTTTATCAGTTGTTTATCAGAATGAAGGTTAGTAGATCTGAATTTCTCTCGTTACATGAACAAAATGCAAATGTAAAGAAGTTGTATGCAAACAAGGCAAATGGCTTGAAATTGAATCTTGAAAGAGATATGCAAATGCCTAGTAATTTTTTGCCAAGCCCTTCTTCATCATAATATTATGAATAACTATAAAGTTCTTGTACCTATCTTTTTAATTTAAATAATTTCTGTTTACCATCATTTCACCCCAAATAAAAATGTCAGTCCTCCTTGTCTTAAGTGAATCAATTTTTTTTTTATTTTTCTTAAAAAATGGTCTCTGAAAATAATGTCGGTGGTGGGTAGGTTTTTCTCAATGTTGTTAAGGTTTGTAACGAATTTGTTCTTGGCCTAGTCTAGGTTTGGAATTAGCAGTGACCTTATTTATTTTGCTGAATTTTCTCTAGTAGTGACATCATAACAAATGAGATCATTGTTGATACCGAGTATTTACACAAGATTAATTAAGTTTTGGAAGATTAATAAAAACAAAGCGTACCAAAATTAGAATTATATTATTTATGTTCTTTTTTTTTTTTTTAAGAAAATAGTGCTTTCAATTTATAAAAGTAGTTTTTTGTAATTTTTATATAAGTTTTTTGTAATTTCCATCTTGTGTGTATTTTTTTGTAATTGCCATCTTTTAAAATGAGTTTTTTTGTAAATGCCTCTTGATTAAATTATCCTTTTTAAGCATTAATATATTCTCTTTTCTCTTTCTTTAGTTTTCTCCCCCTTCCAAAATAACCTTTTCTTATCTATAGATTAGATTAGGTGTCAAAATAACTGTTACTTTTATATAAGCCAAAATCTAGGGAGAAATGGGTCCCGACTTGTCACGCGACAATGAACTGGATATCCAGAACCTTATGAAAGTGATATCCAGAAACCTTCAAATGAATATCCAGAAACCTTCAAAATGTTTCTGGATATTCATTTGATGATTTCTGGATATACATTTGAAGGTTTCTGGATATCCAGAAACCTTCAATAGCAATTTCTGGATATGCCCTAACACATTTCTGAATATGCACCTAACAGTTTATGGATATACATTTCACATACTTCTGGATATGCACCATGGCAGGTTTTACGGATATCAAACCCAAAGCTTCTGGATATCCAGAAGCTTTGGTCTTGGCCTTGAATTTTTTTTTCTGGATATCAAATGCAAAGCTTCTGGCTATTAAAAACACGTTTCTCCATATTTATGGAGAAACGCATTTTTCAGCAGACCTATAAAATGTTTGATCCATATTAATTGTCGCTTTTGGAGTAAAGAATAACTAAATCTCTATTTTATCTCTTCATTAAAACTTGATTTTCTTTATTAATTAGGTTGTTGTGTAAAGTAGTGTAAGAGAGGGATGAACATTAAATAAGGGCAATATTGGTATTTTTATCATAAAATGGGGGTATTAACTGTCTTTTTTTTAAACTTGTGAAAAATTCAAAAACAACAGCTATTTTGGATCGAAGGAAGTATTTCTCATCTCCGTAAAATGGGGGTTAACTGTCTTCTATATGTTCATTATAACTGTAAATATTGTTGTAGTTTTTTTTTTCTTTTAATGAAAGGCATATTATAAAAATGTACATTGTTGCATTAATATTTAATAATAAAACTAACAAATTTTGATATATTTTCTTTTACACAACATATGTGGTTTTCATCCACAGTCTTTTGTTTTTCATCACATACTAAAATGTTTAACTAATGCGAGTGGTTACCATGTATAAAGCAATACTGACCATAACTGAAAATAAGACATTTTTAAAAATAAACCAACATAAGTTAGTGTCACTTGCAACATTTGTATGCATTTTTTATCGATTCAACCATAAAAAAAAATCTATTTTTAAAAGAAATAGATTAATGAAAAAAAAACAAAAGAAAAAATATTTATGGAAAAATAAAGAAAATTAAATACTTCATTTCTATAATCTTAACTTAAAAGACATTTATCTATCTATATAATATATTAAAATAGAAGAAAATGGAGTTCACACAGCCTGTCACGTGGAATTATGACGTAAAATTTCACGTGGCTCCTTCTCATTCGTCATCCATGTTTAAAATTAATTAGTATTAGTAATTAGTAATTAGTAATTAGTAATTAGTAATTAGTAATTAGTAATTAGTAATTATTAATTATTAATTAGTAATTAGTAATTAGTAATTATACTTAAATTCGAATTTATCATAGATAACAGTCAAATGACGTATATCTCATTATTTGTATTACGGACAATGTTTGAAAATGGTATTAATTTGAAATTTAAATTCAATCACATTTAAAATAATTTCGAAATCCACAGTTTAAAATTAATTCTCCATGACTTATGCAATTACCTTTAATAAGATTTGATATTAATAAGTCGGTTATACAGTCCTTAAAATAAATGTATCTTTTGAAATTGAAATTCAATCTCTTTGGCTAATTCTAAAGAATTAATTTACTTAATAATAAAATATATTTAAAATATATATACCAACTAATTGAAGAGATATTGCCTTCTAAGATCCGTTTTAGTGATAGAATCCAATCCTTTGCCATGCGCCACATTCATATTGCTCTCATATATATCCCTTGCTATTTGCTATTTAAAAAAAAAAAATTAAATAGAATCACTACACTAAGTAGCGATTTCAAATTAAGAGAGTACACTGTTCAAGCAAATGGTATTAATTTGCTAAATTTTATTTTAATATTTATGCTATTTGCTATTTAAAAAAAAAAAAAAACTAAATTTGAAATCACTACACTAAGTAGCGATTTCAAATTAAGAGAGTACACTGTTCAAGCAAAGTCCGTCCAAAAAAACCAAGTCCAAATCCAAAAATCCAAAGTAAAGGTTTGTATTCGTTCCGTCTTAAATTACAAAATAATAACACAAAAATAATTATGTATTAATAAAAAAAAATTAAATAGAAATATTATTTTTTTATCTCAAATAAATATTTTTAAAAAATGTACTTCTATAAAAAATTATATTCTTCATTTCAAAAATAAATATTACTTTCGACTCAAAATGAATAACCAAAAAAATAATACTACATTTTTATCCCAAATAACATTTCAAAAATAAATATTACTTCCTTCGTCTCAATGAATATTTTAAAAAAAATAATACTCTTCATTTGCCTCAAAAATTAATATTATATTTTGAGACGAAAGCACTAGCAATACAAACATTAATTTTCGAGGCGAATGAAGTAGTATTAATTTTTAAAATATTCATTGGGATGAAGAAAGTAATGCTCATTTTTTTGGGATAAAAAATGTAGAATTATTTTTTGGTTATTCATTTTGAGTCGAAAATAATATTTATTTTTGAAATGAAGAATATAATTTTTTATAGAAATACATTTTTAAAAAATATTTATTTGAGATAAAAAAAATAATATTTCTATTTAGTTTTTTTTTATTAATACATAATTATTTTTGTATTATTATTTTGTAATTTAAGACGGAACGAATACAAACCTTTACTTTGGACTTGGTTTTTTGGACGGACTTTGCTTGAACAGTGGACTCTCTTAATTTGAAATCGCTACTTCGTGTAGAGATTTCAAATTTCGCTTTTTTTTTAAATAGCAAATAGCATAAATATTAAAATAAAATTTAGCAAATTTAAAATCGCTACACCGTGTAGCGATTTTAATCGAAAAATTTTAAACTCGCTACACGGTGTAGCGAGTTTTGTAAAAGTGGGACATTTTGGGAAAAAGTTTGAACAGTAAGTCACTTTGATAAATAAAATTTTAAAAATGAATTATTTGAGAAAAAAATTCCATAGCCTTGTTGTGGCTTTGCCGGTGTTGGGTGGGGAGAATGGGGAGTGTAGTGCATTGCATTGAAGATTCTTGTTTGGATGGGTTTAAAACGTGGAACTTTATGTTAGAGATATTATTCCACATCGGGAAATGACAAACCTTGCATATAATATATAAAGATTCTGGGCCACTCCCCTTATCACCAATTGGTTTTAAGGTGGAACCTCAGACTTTATCATGGTATCAGAGCAGGTTCATTACACGTGCAGGCCCAACGGCCCACGATGTCACTCCGCGCCACCCGATTGATAAGTCCACGTTGTAAGCTTTGGCAAAAAAAGCCCGCTACACGTGAGGGGGCGTGTTAGAAATATTATCCCACATCGGAAACTGACAAACCTTGCATATAATATATAAAGATCCTGAGCCACTCCCCTTATCACCAATTGATTTTAAGGTGGAACCTCTGTGAGTACCCCGATCCGAACCCATGATTTGGATCCACTTTAATTAAAATTTGGGCTTATATAATTGCTAAAAGGCAATATTTAGTCCAAATATCCCAGCAGCCCATCAGTCCATTGGGCCTGCCAAGCATTCGGCCCAATATGGCCAAAAGGAGTACGCTGTCGTCAGACATAGAAGTCACTAAGGCGGTTTAACTGTCCTTGTTGTGCGACATAAGACTCCCCACCAGCCTGCCTACAAATACAAGGCATGGCTGATCATTTTAGAGGACTTAGGGGTGAATATTGGGGAGGATACCAGTAATATCATGGAAACTCTGTCCAAATAGAGTCTCTCTCTCTCTCTCTCATACACACACTCACCTCCCTCCTCAAACACACACACACTTCAAGGCCAAGACCTAAAGAAGCTTCCTTTGTTGGTGTGTAGAAGGGGTAGACATCATACTATTGGTGATCTCACCTTGTGGACTACAATAGGTAGACCCTAAACCCTTCTCCCTCTTTAAATAAAGTCTTTAATACATTTATAATACATTGCATGCTTACTTGCTTTAATATTATGTAAAAATTGGGATTTTTGCATGATAAAGGTGGTGGAGAAGTGAATCTTCAATATTCACTTCTCCCCACCTCAGATCTGGACATTTGGTCATCTTAGGATCAATAAAGGTTCAATCTTTATGCATTTGCATCGAGTTAGGACACTACAAGGAAAACCGGATTTAGAGACGGAAATTTAGAGACGGACGAAATCTGTAGCTAATTTGGCGACAGATTAGAGACAGAACCAAAAATCAGAGACGTATTCGGATTTCGTCTCTAAATTAGAGACGGATTCAGATTCCGTCTCTAATTCGAAGACGGAATATGAATCTGTCTCCTAATTCGAAGACGGAATCCGAATCCGTCTCTAATAGAGACGGAATCGAATCAGTCTCTAATTTAGAAGACGGAATCCGATTCCGTCTCTAATTTAGAGACGTATCTGCATTCGTCTCTAAATTTTAGAGACGATTTTTGTATGTCTGTCTCTAAAATAGAGGCAGATTCAATTTCGTCTCTAAATTAGAGACAGACGGTCGAATCCGTCTCTAAATTAGACGACAGTCAGAATCCGATCTCTAAACTTTAGAGACGATTTTAACCCGTCTCTAATTTAGAGACAGATTTTGAATCCGTCTCTAATTTAGTGACAGATTCAACATCTGTCTCTAAAATTTAGAGGCAGATTTAGTATCCGTCTCTAAATTTGACTTTTCTTCTATATACTTTCATTTGTTTAGTTTTTTTTCTATCTTTTTTTATATAACTTTTTCGAAAAAAAACCACTAATTAACAAAGGCTAAAATATTATTTTCTAGTCAATAAAAATATTTAAAAAAATAAAAAATAAATATAGGGTAGTCCGTCCCTCTTTTGACTTTTCTTCTATATACTTTCATTTGTTTAGTTTTTTTCTATATTTTTATATACCTTTTTCTAAAAAACACTAATTAACAAAGGCTAAAATATTGTTTTCTAGTCAATAAAATTTTTTAAAAAATAAAAATAAATATAGGGTAGTCCGTCCCTCTTTTGACTTTTCTTCTATATAGTTTCATTTGTTTAGTTTTTCTATCTTTTTTCTATAACTTTTTCTAGAAAAAAACACTAATTAACAAAGGCTAAAATATTATTTTCTAGTCAATAATTTTTTTTAAAAAATAAATAAAAAATAAATATAGGGTAGTCCGTCCCTCTTTTGACTTTTCTTCTATATAGTTTCATTTGTTTAGTTTTTTTCTATCTTCTTTCTATATCTTTTCTAAAAATCCACTGATTAACAAAGGCTAAAATATTGTTTTATAGTCAATAAATTTTTTTAAAAAAATAAAAAATAAATATAGGAGTAGTCCGTCCCTCTTTTGACTTTTCTTCTATATAGTTTCATTTGTTTAGTTTTTCTATCTTTTTTCTATAACTTTTTCTAGAAAAAACCACTGATTAACAAAGGCTAAAATATTGTTTTCTAGTCAATAAAAAAATTTAAAAAAAATAAAAATTAAATATAGGGTAGTCCGTCCCTCTTTTGACTTTTCTTCTATATACTTTCATTTGTTTAGTTTTTTTCTATCTTTTTTCTATAACTTTTTCTAAAAAAAACCACTGATTAACAAAGGCTAAAATATTGTTTTATAGTCAATAAAAATTTTTTAAAAAAATAAAAATTAAATATAGGGTAGTCCGTCCCTCTTTTGACTTTTCTTCTATATAGTTTCATTTGTTTAGTTTTTTTCTATCTTTTTTTCTATAACTTTTTCTAAAAAAAACCACTGATTAACAAAGGCTAAAATATTGTTTTATAGTCAATAAAATTTTTTTTAAAAATAAAAAATAAATATAGGGTAGTCCGTCCCTCTTTTGACTTTTCTTCTATATAGTTTCATTTGTTTAATTTTTTTCTATCTTTTTTTTTCTATAACTTTTTCTAAAAAAAACCACTGAATAACAAAGGCTAAAATATTGTTTTCTAGTCAATAAAAAATTTTTAAAAAATAAAAAATAAATATAGGAGTAGTCCGTCCCTCTTTTGACTTTTCTTCTATATAGTTTCATTTGTTTAGTTTTTTTCTATCTTTTTTTCTATAACTTTTTCTAAAAAAAACCTCTGATTAACAAAGGCTAAAATATTGTTTTCTATTCAATAAAATTTTTTTAAAAAAATAAAAATAAATATAGGGTAGTCCGTCCCTCTTTTGACTTTTCTTCTATATAGTTTCATTTGTTTAGTTTTTTTCTATCTTTTTTTCTATAACTTTTTCTAAAAAAAACCACTGATTAACAAAGGCTAAAATATTGTTTTATAGTCAATAAATTTTTTTTAAAAAAGTAAAAAATAAATATAGGGTAGTCCGTCCATCTTTTGACTTTTCTTCTATATAGTTTCATTTGTTTAATTTTTTTCTATCTTTTTTTCTATAACTTTTTCTAAAAAAAACCACTGATTAACAAAGGCTAAAATATTGTTTTCTAGTCAATAAAAAATTTTTAAAAAAATAAAAATTAAATATAAGGTAGTCCGTCCCTCTTTTGACTTTTCTTCGATATAGTTTCATTTGTTTAGTTTTTTTCTATCTTTTTTTCTATAACTTTTTCTAAAAAAAACCTCTGATTAACAAAGGCTAAAATATTGTTTTCTAGTCAATAAAATTTTTTAAAAGAAATAAAAAATAAATATAGGATAGTCCGTCCCTCTTTTGACTTTTCTTCTATATACGTTCATTTGTTTAGGGTATAGGGTTTAGGGTATAGGGTTTAGGGTTTAGGGTTTAGGGGTTAGGGTTTAAGGTTTAGGGGTTAGGGTATAAGGTATAGGGTTTAGGGTTTAGGGTATAGGGTTTAGGGGATAGGGTTCAAGGTATAGGGGTTAGGGGTTAGGGTTTAGGGTATAGGGTTTAGGATATAGGGTTTAGGGTTTAGGGTATAGGGTTTAGGGTTTAGGGGTTAGGGTTTAGGGTATATGGTATAGGGTTTAGGGTTTAGGGGTTAGGGGTTAGGGTATAGGGTATAGGGTTTAGGGTTTAGGGTATAGGGTTTAGGGGTTAGGGTTCAAGGTATAGGGTTTGGGGTTTAAACCCTAAATCCTATACCCTATACCCTAAACCCTAAACCCTAAACCCTAACCCCTATACCCTAAAACCTAAACCCTAAACCCTATACCTTAACCCCTAAACCCTAAATTCTATACCCTATATAATGGCACATATTTGTAACTCAATTTTCATTTGAATTTTGAGGAAAGTTATAAAGATGAAAAACACTTTATTGTTATTGTTAATAAGTATTTTTTTTATAATTTATTAATATCAATTATTACTTAGGTATATTAATATTTCTTAGAAGTTTAAATTATTATTAATAAATTTAAAATAATTAAATTAATGAATATTATTATTAATTAATAACATTATTATTTTT
This sequence comes from Adenophora triphylla var. japonica, assembly GCA_022495995.1. Lineage (NCBI taxonomy): Eukaryota > Viridiplantae > Streptophyta > Magnoliopsida > Asterales > Campanulaceae > Adenophora > Adenophora triphylla. The sequence continues at coordinate 141,239 of JAFEMH010003543.1, read as the reverse complement.
GATGTTATGTATTATTACTAGTAATTATTAATATTATTATTAATTATATAATAATATTATTACTAATTATATAATAATAACTATTAATATATTCAATTATATAATTGAATAATTAACAATAACATCATTATTAGTCTTATTATTAAGTATTATTACTAATTATATGATAATGTTATTATTCTTGATATTAGGCATACTAATATAACTAAAATTTTGGGTAAATCAAATAAAAAACATGTAAATATTTTAGATAACTTTTTAAAAATTTCAGTAATAAAAAAATCTAAAATATTTTTTCCTATTCAATAAAAAATAATAAAAATTACTAATATTATTAATACTATTATTAATATTATTACTGTAGTAGGATAAAAAAATCTAAAATATTTTGTAAAAATATTTTTTGCTATTCAATAAAAAATAATAAAAAATAATAAAAATTACTAGTTATTATTAATAATTAATATTAATATTAATATTAATTAATTAATTAATTATATAATTAATAATTTATTATTAAATATTATTAATAATAAATATTATTATTCTTAATATTAGACATAAATATTTTAGTTAGTGTATAATATAGTGTGAAATAAATATAGGTACGTGTGATGTGGCATTGTTTGATTGGATTTTAAAATTTCACGTGGATTATGGGCCAAAGCAAGATCCGGCCATTCATAACATTAAATCAAACGGTCCATATTCTTCCACACAAACCCAAACCCATTTACTCCCTCTCCCTATTTCTCTCCTCATTTCTCTCTCTCTCTCTCTTCATTTTGAAAATTCAATTGAAATTACAGATATCACGGTTTCTCCCTCAGCCTCACCGTCTTCTTCACGCGCTCACGCCGTCGCCGCGCCATCGGATGCGAGAGACCGTCTCCTTCATCCTCTCCTCATTTCTCTCTCTCCTCGGTTTGAAATCACCGTCTCCTTCATCCTCCGCCGTCATCTCCGGCGACATTTATCAACGGCCTTGGCTGCTCCTCATGGTTTCTCGCTCCAGGCTATGGATTCCGGCCACGCTACGGTGTCGCTCCTCCTTAGATCGGTGGGTTTTGAGCACGGCCACCGTCCACTGTCCACCGCCGTCATCTCCGGCGACATTTATCAACGACGACAACTTTTCTTCATCTTCTTCTCCTTCCTCCGGCGCTCACGCCATGGCCACCGTCCACTGCATCTACACCCAGCCGTGGCTTGTAGGTTTGATTTTGGGTTTGCTTGAGATTTATAAACCCAGATTTGGGTGTTTTGATTTCGATTTTGCCTTGGAAACTCAGATTTCGATTTGGTTGGATTTTGAATTTGATTTTTTTGGTGATTTTGTAAAGATTCAAAATTTTGGAAACCTACTATGATAATTTTTATATTTTCAGATCGGTGGTTGATTGTGGTCGCCGGTGGTTGTGGGTGTTTATTGGTGGCGACTGGTGGTTATTGGTGGCGGCTGGTGGTGAAAGTTTGTGAGGACTATTTGAGTATAAAAGAAATTTAGGGGACTGATTTGATAATAATAAAAGTGACTGATATGAAAATAATAAAAATCAAGGGACTGATTTGAAAATAAATAAAAAAAAAGACTGAATTAATATATATTTAAAAAAATATATTTATATTTTTATATATATATATATATATATATAAAAAATATAAAATATATTAATAGAGACGGATATATATATATATATATAATTTTTAAATATATATATATATATATATAATTTTTTAAAAATATCAATTTAGCGACGGAAATATCCGTCGCTAAAATGATTCGAAAATAAAACGAGAATTTAAATAGAGACGAAAAATCTGTCGCTAATCCGTCGACGGTCATATCTGTAGCTAATTTAGAGACGGGCATATCTGTCTCTAATTTAGAGACGGACATATCTGTCTCTAATTTAGAGACAGCCATATCTGTCTCTAAATTAGAGACGGACACATCCGTCTCTAAATTAGCTACAAAACAGCGACGCCCAATTTAGCGACGAACCTGCACCCACGGAATAGCTACGGAATAAATCCGTAGCTAAACACGATTTAGCTACGGAATCTTCATTTTAGCTACGGAATTTGCCGTAGCTAAATCCGTTTTTCCTTGTAGTGGGAGGAGATGGCTACTTCAAAGTGGCCAAAAATATGTGATTCATCACATTTGGTCACTAAAGCCATGTGATCCTCCCATAATACTCATATATTATTGTTATATTACTTTTTACAGTTGTTAAATATGCTTGATTTGCCTTGAGGAACAAAGGGGAAACAAACAGACTGAAGGGCACAGAAATGGCCTATCTATGTCGGACGACACAGGACTCCATGGAGATCCTGTGTCATACGACATGGAGATCCCAAAAGGCTGTAAAGCCATTCTTGGACTTCAGATCTGTCCAGTTTATTCCCTTTGCAACTCAGAGCTTTCTTAAGCATTCTCGTGGCTCATAAGCCACTATTTGAGTGCCTACGATCTGTTTGGGTGCGATTTATTGGAGGCGGATCGTCATATGACATGGATAACTTCGGATGTTCCATGTCTTGTGACATCCGTATCATACAAAGTCTATCGTGACTTTGTCCACTCCCGTCAATCCCAAACTGATTTTAGACCTTCAAATAGTGTCTTTAATGAGTCCAATAAATGTCATTTTCAGTTCCAGAAATACCTTGGTCATTGTAAAAGACAATCTGACCAAGAGGTATCATGTCGTGCGACACCCTCTTCCTAGGAGGTCCTGTGTCGGACGACATCCAAGCTCTCTGGGCAGATTGTCTTACCTTCTGCCTTGTTTTGACAATCATAATATGTAAAAAGGGCGTGGCCCCCTGTCATGGCTCACAAGTTGTACTCAGCTTTCATATTATCAATGAAAATGTCAAATTTGCATGTTTTGCACATAGACACATATTGCACACACACTTTGAATGTCCAAAATTGTCCAATATTGATTGAAAGTCTCGAAAGAGGCGTGTTGGGTGAACTCTCTAGTTCTTCCCAAACACGTAACCAGACTCCCGGACTCAAAATCTCTCAAAAATAGGTTTTTCAATGTTTTTCTCTAAAAACGGCGTGGCGACTCCCAAAACCGAAGTTTTCAAAACTCATCGTATCATTTTCAACACATAAAAAAAACTCTTTCAAAAAAAAAGGGAGAAAATGATATACGATATTTTGATATATCCTTTTTTCGGCGAGCGTTCATTCAACCTCAGACTTTATCACTTTACAACTATACAAAATTATTTAGAGTTTGGTGAAACTGATATTAGCAAATACTACTATGTGGTTGGATATTTATTTGCTTTCTTTACTTTTCTGGTTGATAGGAAATTTATGCTTCGATATTCGTTTTTATGCAGTTAAGATATGTACTTTTCAAAAAATAACGATTTCATTCTTCATCCATACTCCCCCTATCCCACATATTCCCTCCGTCCCAAAATGTTTATCCCATTTGACTTTTTAGTTGAACTTTGACCACAAATATATGACAATTTAATTATGTTCATGAAATTCTAAAATTTCCTATTGATTCACCATTAATAATATTATCAACAATAACTTTTAGAATTTCATGAACATGATTAATCTCTCATAAATTTGTAGTCAAATTTCAACAAAAAAGTCAAATGGGACAAACATTTTAGGACGGAGGGAGTACTATTTTTGTTTGTGTTTTTTGTCAACTTGATTAATCTTGATCAATAATTTGATAAAAATAATTATTCTAATGAAAATTTAAAAACTATAATTGTATCACTAAAAAATTACAACCAGAAATAATATACGGTACAAAGGGAATATATAATTTTAAAAAATAATTATTATTCAAATTTTAACAAATTTGGACATGATCAATTTATAGTAAATGTAAATTTAGTAAATTCATTACATTATAAAGAAACTAGTACATCACCCGTGTGTTAAACACACGGGAAGAACACTTTTTAAAATTTACGTTAAACAACCTAAAAAATTCAATTTTTTTATTAACATAAAAGTGAAACAGTTATGATCTTAATTAAAGATGATACTTTACTTGTACAATTTTGAAACTTGAAATAGCGCTAAATATTGGTTTGGTACTTGTACAATCTTAAACCTAACTAAATATGATTTTTCTAGGATTGTGGATTCTTTGTATAGCCATCAACCCATAAAAGTTATAAAAAATTGTGAGACCTGCATTAAGTGAACTAAATCAAATACTCCAATCAATAGCAAAACAGAGCACTCCTAATGAGATATAACCTTAGGAAAAAATTGTGTTAATCACTGTGAAAAACAATGACTCACACTGCAGAAAACTCAAAAACTGAATAAATCTTGCAACCAAAAACCAAATGTCATCAAAAGTGCTAACCCCATACAAAATATGCCAATTAAGTTGTCATAATATGGAATGAAGAACAAAAAAAAAGCAAAAGTTAAATTGTTTTCAGTCAAAATACCCAAATAAAAGTTTTTTACAACCAAATGAAAAAGTTGTTGAAATTACTCTTTTGTCAAATCTATGACACTTGTGTCAATCTTCTTTGGTTTTATCCATTGATTCCATTCGAGCCTTGCAGACCTTCTAACTCTTGGACGTTGAAGTGGACTGCCTTGTGCTTCAACTTCAACAACAGTTGTTGTGAATATGGCCCTCCACACCCAAGCAAACCTACAAGAATAATAATCGCACACAAACCAAGCACAAGAAATTAAAGAACACAGAAAAGAACACAAGAAATTGTTAACCCAGTTCACCAAATTGATTGGCTACGTCTGGGGGCACTACCAAGCCAGGATCTTGCACTATGTATGTAGAAATATATGTTACAATAAAGTTGGGGGGCGGAATACAACTTATATATATTAGGGAGTCAAACCTAACCCTAGATGGACAAGGGTTGCAGAAATTACGCCTAAAGCCCGGCCCAGGAAATTGCTCCCCCGTCAACAGAGCGACACGAAGCCAAAGGCTCGGCCCAGCCAACCCACACATGCGGTCAGCCGCAAGGCCCAAGGCCCGGCCCAGCCAACCCACACATGCGGTCAGCCACACATGCGGTCAGCCGCACAGCCAAAAAACCGCAAAACCCTTTTGCTCCGATGTCTAGTCCGGTTGGTCCTCTATCCCAACAATCTCCCACCTAGAGATCAACCACACATATAAGCCCCGTATCCGTCTTCAACTCATCCTTGGTGTCCTCCTAGTGCTCACCTTGATCATGGTAGTGCCATCCTCCTCTCTCATTCTTCAAGCCCAATTGAAGCTTTGCACAGCTTCAACTTCTCAAGGTTCACAACCTTTGTCAACATGTCAGCCGGATTCTCCGATCCCAATATCTTCTCAAGCCACAAAGTCTTCTCCTCCAAGAGATGCCTGATGTAGTGAAACCTCAGTTCAATGTGCTTCGTCCTCGAATGAAACGTCGGATTCTTTGCCAAGTGAATTGCACTCTGACTGTCGCTGTAGAGAACGTTACCACTTCGCGTTTTCCCAAGTTCACCCAAGAAGTTCTGCAGCCCAAACCATCTCTTTACTTGCTTCACACGCCACATATTCCCGCTTCGCAGCCGATCGAGCCACGATCTTTGTAACTTAGAAGCCTGTGAGATTGCTTTGTACTCACCCAATGTAAACACATAACCCGTAGTACTTCTCCTCTTATCAAGATCACTTGATGCCAAGTCCGCATCAACATAACCCGCTAACACCACTTCCTTGCTCGAGAAACACAGAGCCTTACCAATAGCATTCTTCAAATAACGTAGGATCCACTTAACCGCTTCCCAATGTTGCTTTCCCGGATTGCCCATGAACCGGCCGACTACTCCCACCGCATGTGCAATGTCCGGCCTTGTACACACCATCGCATACATGAGACTCCCCCACCCACTGAAGCATATGGAGTTCTCTCCATCTTGTCACGCTCTTCCTTGTTCCTAGGCGAGTCCCTCTCGGATAGCTTGAAATGCAAACCCAATGGCGTCCTGTTGCTGCTTCGCCTCTTCCATACAAAACCTTGCTAAGACCTTTCTCAACATATTCTCGCTTGTGAAAGAACCAACTTGCCCGACTCCCTATCCCGATCAATCCGCATGCCCAAGATTTTCCTTGCCTCTCCCAAATCCTTCATCTCGAACCGTTCGACAACCGAGTCTTCAACCTCGTTTACCTCTCTACCGCTAGAGCCCGCTATCAACATGTCAGTCCACATATAACAAAGAAGATAATATACCCATTGTCCGTGTTCTTGAAGTAGCAACAATGATCCGCCTCACATCTCGATAAAATCAATGTCGTGCATGAATCCATCAAATTTCCTGTACTCATCGCCTAGGAGCTTGTTTAAGGCCATACAAGCTCTTAGTCAATCTCGCAAACTAGCTCCTCGCTACCCTTAGACAAGAAACCCTCTCGGGCCGTACCATGTAAATTTCCTCCTCCAAGTCCCCATGAAGAAAGGCCGTCTTCACATCCATCTCGTTCAAGCAATAAGTTGTCCGCCACTACTATCCCCGTAACCATTCTCGATAGTGGTCATCTTCACAACCGGAGTGAATACTTCGGTGTAGTCAATACCGTACTTTTCTGAAACCCTTTACAACCGTCTTGCCTTGTAACGCTTGCTACCGTCTGCTTCCTCCTTGATCCTGTAAACCCACTTATTATGCAGTGCCTTCTTTCCCTTAGGTAGTTTAGTCAACTCCCAAGTTTTGTTGGCCTTCAATGAGATCATCTCATCATCCATCGCAGCTTTCCACTTGTTACAAAGCACACTACGAACTGCCTCCGCATAACATTCCGGTTCTCCATTATCTGTCAACAACAAATAATAATTCGAAGGAGTATACCTGTCAGGTGATCCACGCAATCTGCTGGATCTACGCAGCGGAATATCCGGTTCCGGAGTACGTGGTTCATCTTCAGTGACCTCCTGACCATGGTCAACATGAACTGTCCTGCTCCCACCCGAGTCTGGAATATCCACCTCTACAACCTCCGGTTCTGAACTAGTATCATCAGATGCCCCCTTTCTATCCTTGTACAAAACCTGTTCATTGAATACTGTTGGGTATGCTTATTATAAACCCCTCCTATTACTTGATTTGATTGATACCATCACCTAATTTATTTTTTTATATGGACTATAGGACATTATGTAAGAAGTTTTACAACTTCAATTTTAGCTAAGTCCATTTTTATAGTTTAGTTATTTAGGCTTGAAAAAGATGGCTCTTTAAATTAAAAGGCAAAGTCAAAAATTAATATTAAATATTGCCTAAAGTTGTTGACCGCAAGACATAAGCTTTTGTCTCAAAATTCATGGTATTGACAGCAAGAAATTGGTTTGTCTTCATGGAATCTCTATTTGACCGCAAATGAGGTGTTTTAACCGCAAGACAACAGCTTTGGCCCCAAAAGCAATATATTGACCACAATGTGCTGACCGCATAAACCTATTGTTGCATGACAATGTGTTGACCGCAAACAATGATTGGACCGCATGGAATATGTATGGACCGCATGGAATATGTATTGACTGCATGGAATCACTTTGGACCGCGTGAAATTATATTGACCTCAAGAAATTGCTATGGACCGCAAGTCACTCGTTTGTCCACAAGAAATTGATTTGTCTACAAGCTTTGACCACATGGAATTTGTTTTAACAACAAAGTACCACTTTGATAGCAAGTCATTTATTTGACCACAAAATATTTATTTGGACCGCAAATAAATTGTTTTGACCGTGGTAATGAATTTTGGCTCAAGATAATCCTTATCCACAAAATACAATGTTACCACAGCTCAGTGCTTGAAGATTTTGATGTTGGTATAATGGACCACAAGATAAACCTCAGTGCAAACCGCAGACCTTGGCAGACCGCATCACATTCCAGACCACATAGCTTGCCAGACCGCACTTCATCAAAATTGAGAATTTAACTCTGATCACAACTCAGAGTTAACTCAGAGAATTTTTACCGTTGCAAAATTTGCTCCAAAATTCAAATTGGTGACAGCTGGGTTATTTCGTACAAAGGACGCCAGTACACCACCTTGCCACTAACTCTGCAATGAAGGGACAAAAAGAACACGTGCTCCAATTAGACATCAACAGCACATTGTCCTTGAAGCTTGCTCAACACAAAATTCCAACGGGCCACTAACTCTGTAACATGGAGACACAAAGGACACGTGCTCCAATTATACATCAACAGCACATTGTCCTTGAAGCTTGCTCAACACGAAACTCCAACGGCTATCTTCATCCCAAGGCTATAAATAGACCTTATGATCAAGCCTGAAGATACACATATAGACACAGACATATAAGAGAGTGCCATATAGCTAGAGAGCCAGAGATTTACTGGAGACGTCGTTATAATCATCAAGAAGTGTTGAAGCTTAAAATCTCCAGAATCCTTCGAATCTTCAAACACTTCTTCATCTTCAAAAGCTTTCAAGAATATCACTTACCCAGAAATCTCTCAAGCCTTGTAACCACTCCAGATTCATCAAGCTCTATCATTTATATTATAAAGAGCTCTTGAATCTTGCACACACACACATACACTGGTTATTGTCTAGGATTTGCTTCATAGAAAAAGATAGTTAGATTTGAGATTGTTTGATTCTCACTTTGTATTCTTTGTAATGACTACTCAAATCAAATATACTATCTCCCTTAGAAAATCCAAGACTAACCATCTTGGTAGAGGACGTAGATCTTTAACGATTGAACCTCTCCAAATATCGTGTCATTTACTTTCTGCACTTTACATTTCAAGTTCATAAGTTTTCATATTGTTTCTTGTGTTTGATCTTCACTTGCATCCAACTTCATATTGAATTGTGTTTATAGTACAAATCTGCCTAAGCTTATTTTCAACTTTGCGGTCGACCACACTTTCACTTTTGCGGTCGACCACACTTTCACTTTTGCGGTCGACCACACTATCTTTCAACTACTAAGCTTTTGTACTTACAAATCTGCCTAAGCCATTTTCAACTTTGCGGTCGACCACACTTTCACTTTTGCGGTCGACCACACTATTTTTCAATACTAAGTTTTGTACTTAGAAAACTTCCGTCGTGCATTTTACTAAGCTTAAAAGTTGGTTTTTACTTGACCACACTTTCAAAATTTCAAGTAAGCCAAGGTTGAATTTTCAAAAGAGTAGAAATTTTTATACGCCTATTCACCCCCTCTAGTCGTTTTCATACTCTTGTTGCACCTTTGGGACCAACAAGTGGTATCAGAGCCAAACACCTTTATAAAACTATTCTCTCTGTTTTTCAAGCTTAACGCCTTGGGTGCCGATTCATCATGGCAACTTCAAAAGCTATGGCAACGATTAACTATTCACACATTCCTATGTTGGATGAAGATCACTTCGATATCCGGAAAGCTCGAATGCTAATTCATTTAGAGTCAATAGATGAAAGGCTAGTTGATTGTATCAACGACGGACCTTTGTTCCAATGAAAGCCAATACCGATGCAACTACCAATACCGAAGTTCCTGAAGTCAAAAATTTGAAGACGTAATGGATCGACGTATTTAAGAAAGAAAATATGTTGCATTGGATAGCAAAGCCGAAATATCATTTCCGAACATTACCCACTTCAACCTATCGAAGGTACTCAAATGCAAGACCGCAAAGGAGATGTGGGACTCTATTGAAAACTATCTCGAAGGTGATGATCAATGCAAGGAAAGCAAGAAATTTGAAATTGAAAGGAGATACAGCAGCTTCAACAGACTACCCAATGAATCTCTACGTCAAACCTACGATCGCTATGTTGAGGTAGTAAATGCTTGCTTATCTCTAGGAAAAGTTTTAATCGATAAAGAAATTAACATGACATTCCTTTACGCTCTGGGATCCAAATGGATGCACAAAGCAACTTCCCTCGAAGATTCAAAACAATTAAATACATGGACTCTTACTAATTTATATGCAAACCTTAAAGTTTATGAGTTAAAATTACAACATATTGAAGAAGTCGAGGGAAAGGGAAAATCACTTTCTATGTCCGTTGTTGATCATGTGGAGAAACCCTCAAAGCCTACCTCGATCCTAGTATTTCAACTTCTTCTCTCATCGATATGGATGATGAGGACTTTGCCATGTTTGTAAAACGTTTTCAAAAATTTCGTAAAAATTCAAAACCGCTTTCAAAAGGCAAATATCCAAAGAACATCTTCAAGGGTGAGTGACTCAAAGAAAAAGAGTGACCTCGTGTGCTACAATTGTAGAAAGCCGTGTCATTTTGCTTCGTAGTGCCCTCAACCCAAATATGAGTATTTGAAAAGAAAACTTTCCTTCGAAATTTTCTCAACGAAAGGGAATGGTTGCCGAAGAAGAAGAGAATTCTAAAGAACTTGCAACTTGGATCGAGACCGATTCCGATGAAGACAAATGATGAGAGTACCGAAGAGGTAAATCTCCGCCTCATTGCCGAGGATGCTTCTAGTGACTCGGAAGATGAAGTTCACGATGAGTCGCTCAAAAAGAGGAATGAGGTGATTTCAAAGAAAACCAAGCTTGTGGCTAGCAAAGGTGGACTATAGCAATTTTGACCTCACTCCAAGCACCAAGATTGGAAATTGTTCATTTTCTCGCCCCATCTTTCCATCCAAAAATGAAACATCTTTCAAAAGCTAAATCAACTCCAAAAGTTTCAAAAAGGGCTAAGGAGATTTCCCTACGGATCAAGAAGAGATGTTTAAAAAGGTCAAGTGATGATCCAAAGGTTTGAAAATGTTAAGAAAGCTCTATCACTATCAACCGATGAAATTTCTCAACTCAAGACGGAGAAAACCGTGATGAGGTCCGAAATTCCAAATCTTAAGGGCCAAACCAAAAGTATGACTCCTCTTGCAGATCAAAACCTCATCCTTGAAACTAAGGTTGCCGCACTTCAACTTCGCAATGATGACACGGTTACCCAAATCAACGATCTTCAAAAGATTATTGATAAATGGAACAAGTCAAAATCCACCTCGGATCAAATTATAGACTCCCAAAATTCCAATGGAATTAAGGAGGGTATAGGTTTTGGATCCAGTGAAGAAGAGAAATGTGCATCCGATAGTGAAAAGGATGAGGAGATTTCAAAACTAACTAATGAAATTCCTAAGAGGAAGCATGCTAATCCTAAGGGCAAAGGACAAATTTTCAATTATGTCTATCCAAAGTATAGGAAGGACTCTCGATAAAAGAAAAGGATTCTCGAGATTGATGATTCGGAGAACATGGCTTATGGAGTTGGCCGCATCTCTACTTCAACCGCTTCGGTGGAATTAGTGGTGCCGGCAACCTGCAAGGCCGACCGCCCTTCTTCTTCGACCATTCCTCCCGCCTTCAAAAGCAAAAAGAATGCTCCTAGAAAATACGTAGTCAAGCCAAAGCCGCTCCCTTTGTCAAAGCTAAAATCACTACTCCCAAACCGCATGCAACTCTTAAGAAAAGTAAAGAGTTAGTAAAAACACATGATATGTGTAGCTTTCATCATTGTTCTCGTATGTGATGGTTATGGTCACTCGGCCGCCGAATGCCTTTTAAGATTCACACCTAATGCTCGAAGACATAATCCGCCTTCGGTCAAACAAGTGTGGGTTGTTAAAAGGTGCTAACCCCAGACCCAAAAGAATAAAGGGGACCTCGTGCTTAAATGTTTATTTTTCAGTCCTCTCGCTTTCACGGCCGAATCTTCCAAGGCAAATTCAAATGAATGGTATCTCGACAAAGGGTCGTTCAAGACACATGACCGGAGATATCACCTTGCCGGGAAGATGTCCGTGAAGAAAATGGTCCATCAAGCAACGTTTGGGGATAACAACAAAGGAAAGACGATTGGATATGGAGTCATTCGAAAAGGAAATCTAACTATAAAAGAAGTATCTCTAGTCAAAGGACTCAAGCATAATCTTCTCTCCATATCTCAATTTTGTGACAAAGGATTGCACTGCAACTTTACTTCGGCAAATTGCTTTATCAAAGATGGCACATCCGGAGTCACTTTGCTCAAAGGGATTCGTAAGAGTAATGTTTACATTATCGACTTTAATTCTCGCTTTGCAATCTTACTAATCTTTGTTTTGTAGCAAAAAGTGTGAGTGAAAATAGTTGGGCCGTGTGGCACAAAAGACTTAGTCATCTCGAACTTCAAGTATCTATCTAAGATTGGAAGAGAAAGTCTAGTTCGTGGTCTACCCAAAGTAGCCGATCACCACGACAAGAAGTGCGCCGCATGTCAACTTGGCAAACAACCCAAGACATCTTTCTCCAAAGAAGACTGCCCTCAACTTCAAGATGTTTACAACTACTTCACATCGATATGTTTGGACCTGTCACCATCGCAAGCATTGGAGGAAGCAAATACACTTTAGTTGTGGTGGATGATTACTCGCGATATACATGGGTTGAAATGATGATCTCCAAAGATGATTGTTATGATATTTTGACCTCACTCTTTAGACAGCTCCAAACACAAAAAGAAGATGACATCGTTAGTGTTAGATCAGATCATGGAACAGAATTCAAAAATAACGGTGTAGCTCAATCGTGACGACCATGGTATTGATCATAACTTCTCTCGTCGCCGGAGTTCCGCAACAAAATGGAGTTGTGGAAAGAAAGAATAGAACGTTGATCGAGGCCGGAAAAACAATGCTCGCCGAAGCCAAGCTACCACAATACTTTTGGGGCGTAAGCTACCAACACAGCCTTGCTTCACTCAAAATAGATCTCTCATCAACAAGACCTACAACAAGACTCCATATGAACTTTGGAGAGGAAGAACCCCCAACATAGCCTTCTTCAAAATATTTGGATGCAAATGCTTTATTCTATATAATGGAAAAGAGCATCGAGGTAAATTCGCTCCTAAAGCGTATGAAGGTATTTTTGTTGGGTATGCCAAACACTCTAAAGCTTTTCGTGTTTTTAATAAAAATAGTTTAAAGATAGTAGAATCTGCTTCATGTTACGTTTGATGAACATTCTCTCCTTGAGCCACATTTGGCTCCAAATGTTGCTGATGATTTTGCTGAGCCTAATGAGACAGGTAACCCTCCTCAAAATGCACCTAGTTCAGAAAATCACTCAACTCAAGGAAATCCATCAACTTCAACCGCACCAAATTTTTCAAATCCAACATCAGAAGTTCCTACCGAAGATGTTCATTCGTAAGATGATGCAGCTGAATCCGACCCCATAAATTCCATTGAGCCTATTCCTCAACTCACTTATTTTGATGGCTCAAATGATGTAGCTATTGAAGATCTTCAACAACAAACAACTCAACCGTACTTACCTCCGTAAATTCATGAGGTTAGAGATCACCCAATTAACAATGTCATTGGTGATTTGTTCTCCGGGGTTCAAACAAGGAGTTCTCACTATGATGAATACACTTCATTCATATCTCAAATTGAACCAAAGAAAGTTGATGAAGCACTCCAAGATTCAAGTTGGGTTGTGGCCATGCAAGAAGAGCTCAACCAATTCGAAAGATGTAAAGTTTGGACTTTAGTTCCAAGACCAAAGGATCAAGGAGTAATTGGTACAAAATGGGTGTTTAGAAACAAGATGGATGAGAATGGAAGCATAACAAGAAACAAAGCAAGGTTGGTTGCACAAGGATATAGACAAGAAGAAGGAATTGATTACGACGAAACCTTCGCTCCCGTTGCAAGACTTGAAGCCATAAGAATTTTCTTAGCTTATGCCTCCTTCAAAAGATTCAAGCTTTATCAAATGGATGTAAAGAGCGCATTTCTCAACGGTGAACTTCAAGAGACAGTCTATGTTGCACAACCTCCTGGATTTGAAGACAACAAACATCCTGATCATGTCTACAAACTCCAAAAAGCTTTGTATGGACTCAAACAAGCTCCAAGAGCATGTGTGATGATGGCATCTTCCTTAACCAAGCAAAATACACTAAAGACTTAATCAAGAAATTTGGACTTGAAAATGCAAAAGCATACGACACTCCTATGGCTACAGGTAACAAGTTAGACAAAGACTTGAAAGGTAAGAAAGTTGATCAAACTTTGTATAGAGGTATGATTGGCTCCTTACTATATCTAACTGCTAGTAGACCGTATATCATGTTCAGTGTTTGTGTTTGTGCTCGCTATCAAGGCACCCTAGAGAAGCACACCTTATAGCCGTAAAACGTATTATTCGTTATCTATCCGGAACTATTAACCTTGGACTTTGGTATTCCAAAGAACCATCTTTTGATCTTACAGGTTTCTCAGTATGCAGATTATGCAAACCTCGCACAATCGACAGAAGAGCACCAATTGAACTTGTCATTTCCTTGGAAATCGACTTGTTACACGGGCCAGCAAGAAACAAGCTTCAGCTGTCCTGCCTCAACAACGGAGGCCGAATACATCGCCGCTGAGCCGCCGTTGTCGATACCGTGGATGAAGCAACAACTAGTTGACTATGGCATTCATGAAGGAAATTGTCCAATCTATTGTGACAATACATCGCCCATCAAGTAGCATCAAACAACCCTGTTATGCACTCTAAAACCAAACACATCGATATCAAATATCACTTTCTCAAGGATCATGTTGAAAAAGGTAACATTCATTTAGAGCATATTGGTACTGACAATCAAATTGCAGATATTCTTACCAAAGCTCTAGACTCCAAGAGATTCGTGTTTTTAAGAGGAGAAATGGGTATGTTAGAACTCAAGTAAAACTTGTCCATATTTTTTTAACTAACAATTGTGTGTTTTAAGTTCATATTCAAGAACAGGTCAATAAGAATGGCCCATTCCATTCTTCACGGTCGACCGCACCAAGCCTATACAATGCACGGTCGACCGCACTAGTCCTTTAGCATGACAATATGTTCTATCAATTCTCTAGTGGACTGAATGCATAAGATTGGACTGCATGAGCCTCTGAATAATTTCTAGGCTTTATAGAAGCCATCAATACGGTCAACCGTTAGGCTCTTAAAGGTCACGTTCAACCGTATCACTCAAGACATCAGAATTCAAGCCACTTCATTCACGACTGGGTGATTGTTAGAAGAGATCTGGCTCAAAATGCCCTTGCAAGAGTTATGCTAAAAATGTTCAAGGGAAGTGAATTCTCTGCCCTCCCTATTGATTGATACCATTAAGGGGGAGAGAGTATTCACATAACAAAGGCTGTGAAGAATATCATTGAATGACAAGTACAAGCCAACTTCGTAAGCCACAATTTTTAATCTCTAATTCTGATTATGGCTTTCGAAAACTTTATTCATTCAAACTACTTGTTTGTGGAATAATGATTGCATTATTTTATAACTCATGCATATAGCTTATCTTGCACATCTCATACTTATGCATGTTTCATACATTTAGTTTAAATGCATTCATGCACTTCATGTTAACATCATTGAATGCACTAAATGATTGTTTCTTACTTCCCAATATGAAATTCTTTTATCTTTATAGGAAGTTAGAAATCTATGACTTAGGCTTAAGTGTGTGCATTGACTTGGGACATGATTTACCATTCTTAAATTATTTGGACATGTTTTTACCAAGTACAATGAATTAGCCTTTGTCATAGTAGGTAATGGTCTCAATCAAATAGGGGGAGATTGTTGGGTATGCTTATTATAAACCCCTCCTATTACTTGATTTGATTGATACCATCACCTAATTTATTTTTTTATATGGACTATAGGACATTATGTAAGAAGTTTTACAACTTCAATTTTAGCTAAGTCCATTTTTATAGTTTAGTTATTTAGGCTTGAAAAAGATGGCTCTTTAAATTAAAAGGCAAAGTCAAAAATTAATATTAAATATTGCCTAAAGTTGTTGACCGCAAGACATAAGCTTTTGTCTCAAAATTCATGGTATTGACAGCAAGAAATTGGTTTGTCTTCATGGAATCTCTATTTGACCGCAAATGAGGTGTTTTAACCGCAAGACAACAGCTTTGGCCCCAAAAGCAATATATTGACCACAATGTGCTGACCGCATAAACCTATTGTTGCATGACAATGTGTTGACCGCAAACAATGATTGGACCGCATGGAATATGTATGGACCGCATGGAATATGTATTGACTGCATGGAATCACTTTGGACCGCGTGAAATTATATTGACCTCAAGAAATTGCTATGGACCGCAAGTCACTGTTTTGTCCACAAGAAATTGATTTGTCTACAAGCTTTGACCACATGGAATTTGTTTTAACAACAAAGTACCACTTTGATAGCAAGTCATTTATTTGACCACAAAATATTTATTTGGACCGCAAATAAATTGTTTTGACCGTGGTAATGAATTTTGGCTCAAGATAATCCTTATCCACAAAATACAATGTTACCACAGCTCAGTGCTTGAAGATTTTGATGTTGGTATAATGGACCACAAGATAAACCTCAGTGCAAACCGCAGACCTTGGCAGACCGCATCACATTCCAGACCACATAGCTTGCCAGACCGCACTTCATCAAAATTGAGAATTTAACTCTGATCACAACTCAGAGTTAACTCAGAGAATTTTTACCGTTGCAAAATTTGCTCCAAAATTCAAATTGGTGACAGCTGGGTTATTTCGTACAAAGGACGCCAGTACACCACCTTGCCACTAACTCTGCAATGAAGGGACAAAAAGAACACGTGCTCCAATTAGACATCAACAGCACATTGTCTTGAAAGCTTGCTCAACACAAAATTCCAACGGGCCACTGAATCTGTAACATGGAGACACAGAGGACACGTGCTCCAATTATACATCAACAGCACATTGTCCTTGAAGCTTGCTCAACACGAAACTCCAACGGCTATCTTCATCCCAAGGCTATAAATAGACCTTATGATCAAGCCTGAAGATACATATATAGACACAGACATATAAGAGAGTGCCATATAGCTAGAGAGCCAGAGATTTACTGGAGACGTCGTTATAATCATCAAGAAGTGTTGAAGCTTAAAATCTCCAGAATCCTTCGAATCTTCAAACACTTCTTCATCTTCAAAAGCTTTCAAGAATATCACTTACCCAGAAATCTCTCAAGCCTTGTAACCACTCTGCATTCATCAAGCTCTATCATTTATATTATAAAGAGCTCTTGAATCTTGCACACACACACATACACTGGTTATTGTCTAGGATTTGCTTCATAGAAAAAGATAGTTAGATTTGAGATTGTTTGATTCTCACTTTGTATTCTTTGTAACAGCTACTCAAATCAAATATACTATCTCCCTTAGAAAATCCAAGACTAACCATCTTGGTAGAGGACGTAGATCTTTAACGATTGAACCTCTCCAAATATCGTGTCATTTACTTTCTGCACTTTACATTTCAAGTTCATAAGTTTTCATATTGTTTCTTGTGTTTGATCTTCACTTGCATCCAACTTCATATTGAATTGTGTTTATAGTACAAATCTGCCTAAGCTTATTTTCAACTTTGCGGTCGACCACACTTTCACTTTTGCGGTCGACCACACTTTCACTTTTGCGGTCGACCACACTATCTTTCAACTACTAAGCTTTTGTACTTACAAATCTGCCTAAGCCATTTTCAACTTTGCGGTCGACCACACTTTCACTTTTGCGGTCGACCACACTATTTTTCAATACTAAGTTTTGTACTTAGAAAACTTCCGCTGTGCATTTTACTAAGCTTAAAAGTTGGTTTTTACTTGACCACACTTTCAAATTTCAAGTAAGCCAAGGTTGAATTTTCAAAAAGAGTAGAAATTTTTATACAGCTATTCACCCCCCCCTCTAGCTGTTTTCATACTCTTGTTGCACCTTTGGGACCAACAAATACCACATCTCGACTACGAATAACCTTATGGTTTTGATCATCCCAAAATTTATACCCGAAGTCATCCCCGCCATACCCAATAAATGTACACTTAACAGATTTAGCATCTAATTTAGTTCTCTCAGCAGAATCAACATGAACATAAGAAACGCAGCCAAATACGCGAAGAAAGGACAGATTTACCTGCTTGCCACTCCAAGCTTCCTGCACGGAATTTCGTTTCCCAATGGAACCGATGGTCCCCGATTGATCAAGAAAGCCGCCGTGTCAACCGCATATGCCCAACGTCTTCTAAGTCCACACTTCAATCTCATACTTCTAGCCCGCTCGTTCAATGTTCTCGTTCATCCTCTCTCGCTACCCCGTTGAGTTGTGGAGTCCGCTTTGGAGTCTTCTCCATACGAATCCCATTCGCAAAGCACAATATTCCCTAAACTCACCAAGCTCATACTCCCCACCATGTCGATCTTAAGCACTTAAGCTTAAGTCCCGTCCGATTCTCCACCAAGGCCCTCCACTTCTTGAACACCTCGAAAGCCTCATCTTTCCCCTTCAAGAAATAGACCCAAACCTTCCTTGTAGAATCATCAATGAAAGTCATGTAATATGACGCACCACCCGAGAGATGTAACCTGAGATGGCCCCCACAAGTCCGTGTGAACCAATTCCAACTTTGCTTCCCTCAAACCCCTACCCGTCCTCGAGAAATTATTTCTCCCTTGTTTGCCAAACATACAATCCTCGCAGATCCCCACGTTGACCGTCTTCAAACCCGGTAGTAGTCCCTTTGAACAAAGCACCTTCATCCCCGTCTCACTCATGTGACCCAATCGACAAGTGCCACAATCCAGTATCACCAGGCCGCCGCCACCGCGATACTATCCTTGGTGTTATTCGCCAAATACAAAGTCCCCTCCTTATTACCCCGAGCGATCTCACAATCCTCCTTGGTAATAACCAGTTCTGCAGCCGAATGTCACCTTGTAACCTTCGTCGTCCAACCGCCCAACCGAAAGTAGGTTCTTTTTCAAACCCTAATGTGTCGACCCCGTTCAGATGTAAGACCTTCCCGTCTGATGCTCCTATTTCGACATCCCCCTTCCCCTTGATTTCCAAAGGCTCGCCATCCGCCAGATAGACCTTCCCGAAATCACCGGAAGTGTAGTTTTCCATCTCTTCCTTATGCCCGCAAGAATGGAATGATGCCCCCGAATCCAACACCCATGATTCTAGTGCACTACTAATACTCAGAACCAGTACATCATCACCTTCGACTGCTACATTCACCTGATTGCCCTTACGATTTGGACAATCCCTCTTGAAGTGTCCCAATTCCTTACAATGATAGCACCGAATGTATCCCTTCGCAACCTTCGGTTTGTCCTTGGTCTCATCGCCTTTGCCCTTTCCACTCACTCCGTTCTCCCTAGATTCGGTTCTCCCTTGTTTGCTAGTACCCGGCTTCCCCCTACTAGTAGTAGCTAAAGCCGCTCCCGAAGTACTTGATGTCCCCAACTTCTTCATGCGATTTTCCTCACCTAAAAGAAAGTCTTTAACATCATCATATTTCAATTTTTTCTTACCCGCCGAAGCGTTGATTGCGCTAGCCACCGTTCCGCTCCAACTTGCCGGTAAATAAGCTAGCAACAAGCATGCATGAACCTCATCATCGAACTTGATCTCCACCGCTGTCAATGAATCTATGACATCCATAAACTCATCGATGTGCTTAGCCAAGGATCATCCCTCTTGCATCTTGAGACTACCCATCTTACGTATCAAATCAACCTTATTTGCAGCAAACGGAGTTTCAAATCTCTCAGTAAGATAATCCAATAGCTCCTTGGTGGTTGTCGCCTTCCTGGTAGTCTTCGCGATCCACTTTGACAAAGTAGATCTAACCACCCCTAGGGATTTTCGATCCATGAGTTCCCATTCCTCCTGACTTACATCTTCCGGTTTGACACCCTTCAGAGGCTTGTAGAGATCCTTGTTGTACAAGAGATCCTCAATCTGCATCCTCCAATATCCGTAGTCAGACCCATCGAATTTCTCAACCGCCTGTTTGTCCTTGCCCATTCTTGATTGCTTGGAACAACTCCCTTGATCTTGAAACCAAAAGCTCTGATACCAGTTGTTGTGAATATGGCCCTCCACACCCAAGCAAACCTACAAGAATAATAATCGCACACAAACCAAGCACAAGAAATTAAAGAACACAGAAAAGAACACAAGAAATTGTTAACCCAGTTCACCAAATTGATTGGCTACGTCTGGGGGCACTACCAAGCCAGGATCTTGCACTATGTATGTAGAAATATATGTTACAATGAAGTTGGGGGGCGGAATACAACTTATATATATTAGGGAGTCAAACCTAACCCTAGATGGACAAGGGTTGCAGAAATTACGCCTAAAGCCCGGCCCAGGAAATTGCTCCCCCGTCAACAGAGCGACACGAAGCCAAAGGCTCGGCCCAGCCAACCCACACTTGCGGTCAGCCGCAAGGCCCAAGGCCCGGCCCAGCCAACCCACACATGCGGTCAGCCACACATGCGGTCAGCCGCACAGCCAAAAAACCGCAAAACCCTTTTGCTCCGATGTCTAGTCCGGTTGGTCCTCTATCCCAACAACAGTTTCATTCAGTACCTAATAAAGACACAACATTAGTGCATAAATATTAAAAGTACTAAAAATAAAATATAGTGCAACCTAAGTCTCTTTATAACCTCATTTGAAGCCAAAAGTTTATTTGCCCCTGCCTTATTTAAAGCATGAGACAAATCCTTCAATAACATATCACAATCATTAATCAAAAATTCACATTCAGGAATTACTGAAAAAATTTGTTTAACCAAATGACATCCTCGCTTGTTATGACCACTTTTCTTGCACAAACTACATTTTTTGGTTCTTGTCCCATGTGATCCTTCCACTTCAACCTGCAACCAAAAATAAAAAAAAATTATAAATAACAACACAGTTAAAATATCAATACATTATAACATTATAAGATAAATTAAAATTGTTTACCTCAATACCATCTTGTTCTTTACTCAATGGACATCCCCTTTTGTTATGTCCACTTTTGTTGCACAAACTACATTTTTTTGTTCTTCTCCGATGTGATCATTCCACTTCAACCTGCAACAACAAAAAAAAAAAATCTAAATAAGAACACAGTTAACATACCAACAAATTATAACATTATAACATAAATTAAAATTGTTTACCTCAATAACATCTTGTTCTTTACTCAATGGACATCCCCTTTTGGTATGTCCACTTTTCTTGCACAAACTACATATATATGACCTTGTGTCATGTGAGGCTTCCCCTTGAACCTTCAAAAAAAAAAAAATATAAGTATAAAGTGCTAATGACGTCTGGCATCAAGGAATAATTGAAATGGTTATTGATGGGTTGCACAAATATTGCACCATCAACACCTGCTTCTTCCATACTAATGATAGTGTAAAGGAGACTGAGTGTTTCCAGTCCTATGGCTTACTAAAATGGGAACTCCTTGATTGGGAGATTGAACTTCTTGTACGGAACTAATAATGAATACATGAGCAGTAAGCAAAGTTAAAAACAAATGCAGTTCAGCCAACAATTACCACCAATCATTTTTATAAACGAAAGTTGGTTAAAAACTTGTGAATCATGACAAATATCAAAGCTATTAGAAGAATCTATCACAACTACATGAAATCTTCTCGGTAGCATTCCTTTTCAATTGGACACTGTTCTACCAATATAATAGTAGCCACTATGAAACAAATGATTACAACAGGTAACAATACATACAAAATTTAATATTGAAGATTCAGTCTTTAGTGATGTTGCAAACCTGAAGGTGTAATTCCATCAGTAATTGAACTGGACTTTAGTTAATCAATACTTGATTTAAACAGCGAGACCTAAGATCTGCAAAAAAAAAAACATTAACGATTCCTAACAAAGAAAAAATCAATTGACACTGTTATATGAGTTATTGGTAGAGGAGTATTTCATATGCAGCTAACTGACTAAGCTTGTGGTATCAAAGATTTGTGTAACAAAAATCAAAAAATAAAATAAATAAGTAAATCAAGTAAATTTACCCAAACTTCAAAATCAAGAAGGATCATTGACATCATATTTAAGTCTAAGTATCATTTCAAAAGGGACATAATGACATGTATTATATAACATACAAAACCAAGCAATCTGAAGTAAAAATAAAGCAATTCATGAGAAGAAAACTCTAAAAAACAACCATCTTCATGGATTGAAAGCAGCTTCTAGTATCTAAGAAAAGGATATGCATATGGATAGGAATAACAAACAACAACTCTGATATTCATTTGAAAACCACAACTTAGAATAACAAACCTAGAGAAGCAGCTTCTAGTATCCTATAGCTCCCAACTGAACAAATGTAATGACAAAACGGGATGAACAAATAAAAATATCACAAAGTTCCAATGCGGAGGATTGAAATAGAGGAAAGGGTGATTCAATTGGATATGCAAATCACAGACTAATGGTTAGGGTTTACATAAAATTGAGTTTGAATTATTGATTTTAATATACAAAATATGCATTGCATTGTTTTAGCACCCCATTCGCAGTTCAGTAATACTACCTCCAAAGGGATTTTTATTTTCCAAATAGATAAGAACATATCAAAGAGATGAAACAGAAAATCAAAGGAAATAAGAATAAATTAGTAGAGGAAATTGCGTTTACCTGGACGTTGGGAAAAAAAAGGAAGACACTGAAGCGTCTAACAAACGATCGGAAATGAAAGAGGGGGCGGCGACCATGAATGGGGGAGGTGAGCCAGAGGTAGGTGAGGTTTTGGGGAAGAAAGGGTTTTGGTCTAATTTGTTGATTGCTGATGACGGAAGGGAGTAATGAGAGAGAGAGAAGAAGAATATTAGCGGACAGAATAAGAAACCGCTTAGCTTATCGAGGAAGCTAGGCCATCCACAAAAAAATTTAATTTTTGATTGACATGAAAGTGAAATACATTATTTATGATCTTACTTAAAGAAAGAAATACTTTTTTAAAATTACAAACATCTATGAATATTACAAATTTTGGAAAATTTCCTTATAGACAACATTTGTAGTTTCATTGGTGAGGTTTCCTTCGTCATCGCACATTAATATCTTCAATCCATGGCGATTTGTGACCCTAGACAATGCAACGTATAACTAACCATGACTGAAAACAGGCTTCTTCAAGAAAATTCCGACATTTGAAAGAGATTGACCCTGACTTTTATTGATTGTCATTGCATATGACACAACCAATGGAAACTGTCGCCTCTGTAATTTGAATGGAAACTGTATATCTGCTGGAGTCAATGTCATTCTCGGAATAAATACAGTATCACCAACATTACTACCGTTTAGAACTTTCCCTTCGAGAACATGATTTCTGAGCCTTGTAATAATTAACCTCGTTCCATTACATAACCCTGAACAATGGTCAATGTTTCTCAGCAACATGACTGGTTTACCGACCTTTAAATATATTTCATGAGTAGGTAGACCAGAACACTTGATAGTGTTTAAAAACTCCGTCGAATGAAGATCAGCAAAGAAACTGGAGTTATCTTCAGATTTGCAAATAGAATCAGAACTTAAATAAGTCCTTTGTTCAGATTGGTTGTACGAAACCATATAGGCATTAATGTCCTCAACCACATTCAGGGTTGGAGCATGAATGGCTCTTCCCTGTAAATAATCAGGATCATTAAAATGATCAGTGAAATTGGGATATGTGCTTTCAACAATAGACTTGATGAAATCATCTGACTCATTAACAATCAAGTCATCAGGAATTGTTATTGTGGCTTCACCATCATTATCATTACCATATGACCCATCCCCAATACTCAGTATCCACTATGAGAAAGCCTTGAGTTCTAATCCATTTTCATCATTTTCCATTTGTTGTAGTCTCATATTCTTGGAAAGTCTCAAAACTTTGACATGAGACCATAAATATGATGAATTGATCGTGACCATAACAACATCTTCTCTGATACCTTTTGGAATGACTGGAAGTATCTGACGGAAGTCTCCACCCATAACCAATGTCTTGCCTCCAAACGGTTGATTCAAGCTATCTGTGTGTTTGAACCTCATTATGTCCCTCAACATTCTGTCCAGTGCTTCAAAACAATATCTATGAACCATAGGTGCTTCATCCCAAATTATAAGCTTAGTTTTAATCATAAGCTCACCAAGAGGAGTACCTTGTTTGATATTACATGTTGAATCTTCATCCAAAGTTAATGGAATTGCAAACCTGGAATGACCAGTACGACCATTAGGGAGTAAGAGTGATGCTATACCACTTGATGCCACATTCAATACGATTTCACCCTTAGATCATGCTTATGAGATGAAATAATCTTCCACAAAAAAGTCTTTCCAGTTCCACCAGATCCATATAAAAAGAAAACTCGTCCAACATCAAGATCAATGTCATTCATAATAAGGTTGTAAGCATGCCTCTGTTCATCAGTACATAATTCCAATAATCGTTTGTGCTCAGCCTCCAATGAATTTCTATCATAGTTCAACTCTTCTAAAATCATTCTATTGTTGTAAATAGTGGGATCAAAATCGCTTGGATAAGGCATATCAGGAAAGTCACGAAGGCTTTTTCCTCTGCTACGCAAGAGTTTTTCAATCTCCAAGAGAGTAAGATTTTTGATTTCTTCATCGCTTAGTTTAAGTCCTAGAAAGAAGAATATATATATTAACTGGTATTAGAGAGTAAGTAAATAGTTTAGAATTAAGTTTTTATGGGAATTTGTAGAAGAGAACAAAATAAATAAAATATATTATAAATTAAATTGGTTAGAGTATAATGGATTACCTTCATGATCTAAAAGACGTCTTTGATTGTAAAGAATGTCATCTGACAAAAATTCAAAGCAACTATGCCAAACATATTCTGGCCGTGAGTAAGATCCTGACATCAATAATCGGACAAACATATATCTCAATGATGAAGCACTTTCCCATTGACTTACCTCTTTTATACCATCAACGTACTCCTTATCATCATCAAGCAAACCCAAAGCATAACATGCATCTCTAAAAGAACCATGTTGTTGATTACCAACACATCTAATTTCCTCATAAGAAGTTGGACCGCGCACAAAATTTAGCAAAGTTCTCAAATAATATAATTCACCTTGTCCAGGAGCTACAAAAAATATACGTCCAATCTTGAAACCACGTCTTCTAGGATCCCACCTTCTTTCTCTCTGATTCCAAACAAATTTTGTAGGAAACTCAGCATATGTCAAACTCTTTGCTAGATCTCCATATTTTTCATTTGCTTCCATCCATGCGGTAAACATACTTTCGCGTGAAGTTGGACGATCTAGCACTGTGTCAATTGCATCATCATCTTGGAAGACAATATTTTGTTCACCTGGTAGATGGAAAGACAGTCTTTCAACAGAAGGATTTCTGTAATGAATTTCATAACCCAACAATCTCCAAGAAGCTTCACAAGGTGATATGAATCTACAATCTAAGTAATTCTTAATCTCATCGATAATTGCTTTGCTGCCATCATCATTAGCTGTCTTACAAAATGTTACAGTAACTCTATCTTGTCCTTTGCTTACATATTTGCAAAGATATTTGATAGACCTTGACTGATTGCACCATTCAACATTAACATGAGCACCATATTTCATCAACAAAACCCGATTGTGAGGGACTACATATTTGTTGTCAAGGTTAACTCCCTTGACAACTACCGTACGACCATTTTCTGGGCGCTTGTAAATTGGATATCCATCTTCATCAATGATTGTCTTTTCACAGAATTTCTTTGGAAAATATTTGGTGCAACGACCCTTAGCCATGCATGGAGAGTTATACCCTGCTTTCCCACAAGGACCATGAATCATCAAATCCTTCACAGCATTGTAATATTGCGGATCTATAGATTTATCCGGAATCTCAGCAGATATTATTTTGTCTATTCTATCTACGGTAGAATCATCAGATTTATGATCAAGCCATAAGATAATATGAACATGTGGCAGACCACGTTTCTGATACTCAATGGTGTAAATAACTGTAACAATTAGAAATTATAAAACATAAGCTGATAGTAACATTAATTTTATATAATAGAAGAAATATAATTACGTGTAAAAAAATTAAATTCAATTCATCAAATGGAAAATTAGAGAAATGATAAGAAATGAAATAAATTCATACATGCTCGAACTTTTCCAAAGATTTCTTTCTTTTCTATATCATCCATCAATTCATCTAACTTGGCTTTAAAAAGACGACACATAATATCAGCCCTATCTTGTGGTTGTTTGCCATTCTTTCTTAGGAATCGTTGAACCTCAGGCCATTTTGGATTACATGTGAATGTAATTAAAAGATTAGGATAACCAATCCATCTGCAAATTGCCATTGCATCTTGATAATTTTGGATCATGTATCTCGCACCTCCAACAAAGCTAGATGGCAAGCATATTCTTTTGCCACGACTTGAAGGGTCATGTTCTCCATTAGCAAGAGCTTCAGTCAAACCTTTATACATTTCACATCGTAGTTGCTTTTGATGTGTGCTCATAAAAGTCAAACGTCCTGCCTCGACCATTGTCCATGTATCAACTAAATATTGTTGAAACAATCTTTCGGAATGGAAAATATTATCAGACTCTGATTCTCTTTGATGCATCCTATAAGCAAAGTACTCTCTCATGCTCAATTTATAGCGTTTGCCATCTGTTGATTCGGTTTGGACATCCCTGAGAAAAATAGATTCTCGATAACCATCTTGTTCAAATAAAAATAGCAAGGGATATTGCAAGCCTAAGTAAGAAGGATGAAGCTCGGTTATCCTTTGAAGCAACCCTGTCTGAGTCTCGATAACAATATCTCTCTCACCAATTGAATTCTCGAAATCTCCGACCAATAACAATGCAACATCATCTTTAGTTGGTAGATCATAGCATCGACCATCCGTTTTACGCCTAGCAATTAGTTTCAGTCTCAAATTGGTTTCATTTTTTTCATGCAAGGAGTCACGGACCATTCGAAATGACTTCACAAGAACATTATTCTCGTCAAGAATCTTCTTCAAATCATTAACAATCTCCTCATGCAAACGCTTCTTAATTTGATCATCCCTATTTTGTTTCATTAAATAAGAAAATGTAATTATTAAAAACAAATAATGATGCATTAAATAAGACAAAATTAGTTTAGAAATTATAGACATACCCAATGGAGCGAATTCTATTGTCAACTTCATGCTCTGTGTCATAAATATACAACTGAGCAAATTTAGGAGGGTTCCCTTCAGTTGGTATCAAACCACCAATATAATGGTAGTTTTGACCATATAATTTGAAAAGCAATGGACTATTTCCTCTATTAACACCATGATCAATCTTACCTCCCATCGAAGTAAATGAGAACATCATATTATAGGATCGAATGTTGGACTTAAAAAGTCGACTTTTCTCAGACTCGCCATATAATAAATCTTTAAATAACTTCGGAGGTTCAGGCATTGGAGGTAATTGAACTTTTCCATGCATACAACAACCAGAATACTTTGGTGCCAAAGTTGACTTGAAACGTTTATTCAACCTCTCTGCATACCAAAACATTGCATTGCAATGGGGACATACGTGCAAAGGATCACCAAAATCCATGTACACTATATGGAAAATGAATATTTATTAAAACTAATAAAAAAAATATAATATTCAACATAATTTTCAACAAAATATTAAAAGTAAAAATAATGTAAAACGTACCTCCAGTAAAATAATTATCATCATCCAAATTATTGAGATTAAATGGAACCGGGGAAACAAATGAGCCTAAATTATTGGATAAAATTAATATTATTAAAATAATGAAAAATAATGTAATAAAATTTCTTATATAAAGATTAGGAAAAAAGAATTACTCTTTCGTTTTCTACTCTTATCATCACAGTTCAATCTGGACTTTGAAGACTTCTCTCGAGGAGTAGAATTAAAAACAATGGACTGATCGGAGGCGATATCTGTATAAAGATATAACTTTAAATTATAAGTGAATTTAAAAAAATTTAAAAACACAAAAAATATTACAAATGAAATTAGAAATTAGAAATATAATAATAATGGAAATATTTACCAAATTTGCTTTTTGACTTAGCAGTAGTAGGTGTAACAAATGAAAATTCTTCATCATTGGTCAAGTCAATTATTTCTGACGACGATGTCCCTATAAAAAAAGTGAAAAAGTGAATCTTTTTTAAAGATGTTGGGAAAGATACACATTTAGAAATGGGAAGGAATAGTTACCCTTTTCTGATATTTTATTTTTTTTTAATAAATTGAGTATCATGGGCAGTCTTCAATTTTTGTGACTTCAAATTAAATACTTGTGAATCAAAAGGGGTGTTTACTGCAGTAGTTCCATTACCATTGTTTGATATACTACTTCTGACCACATTTCCTGTCATATTAAAGATAAATGATTTTATCATGAAGTGTTAAAAATATTGACAAAATAGAATATGTACCATTACCATAAGTTATATCAGAAAATGGCATGATTTGAGAAGATTGACGGGAACTTGTTGTCAATGAAGCCACAGTCATTATGTTATGTTGAACATTATTTTCTACAAAAAAATGATATGTGAACAAAAAAAAGTACAAAATAGGTACATTTTTTTTGGCTTAAATTAATATATCAATGACACTATGAAACGAAAATTGTCTACGTAATTTGTGAAAAAAAAAAACAAAACAATTTATAAGACAAAAATATAGTTAAGCCAAATAAATAACTTCCGAATAAACACACACTTTACCTAAAAATTTGTTTTAATAAAGCCCACTAACAAAATAAAAACCAACCCATTAAACAAAAAGCCCAAATCCAAATAAACTCACCTAAACTACGTCTGGAATAGAAGTATCCAGAACAAAACCTAAAAATTCAACGCCGACCGATACCCTTTCGATCCCAAAGCAATAATCGATGAAGGGCGTCGAATATGAGGTTCCAGTTATGGATAATCAAGTCTTGGGACCAAGATCGAGGGTTATTGTTTACGCCACCAATTTTTTGAATTAAAAATTCAGTTCCCACTATTTCGAAGGTATAATTTCTTAGATCTACTTATCAATTTACTTTTTAATTGTAATTTTAATACTTGAACTTGATTTAGGTCACATATTTTTGAATCAAGAGGGTTATTGTTTACGACTCCAAATTTTTTGAATACAAAATTCAGTTCTTTGATTTCAAAGGTATAATTTCTTAGATCTACTAATCAATTTACTTTTTAATTTACTTTTTAATTGTTGTAATTTTAATACTTGAACCTGGTTTAGGTCACATATTTTGAATCAAAAGTCGTCATCAATATAATTTGATTAGTTTCATCTGTTTTAGGTCAAATACTTTGAATCAAGTTTGGTATTTTTTTTTTATAAAATATACGAATTATTGATCGAAGAAAGCAAGAAACATTGTTATGATCTAATTTTGAATTCTTTTTTTTTTCAAATTGATTTTGTTGTCTCATGCTTATAAATAATATCTGCATGGTTGTGGTGTATTGAGAAAATGAAGCACAAAATTTTGATACAAATTTATTTTGAATGTATTTGATTTAAAATAGGAAATTTTGACAAATAAATGAAACCCTTAATTAGGATAACTAACAGCTTACGGTATGTAATGAGACTTATAAAATAAAAATAGATAAGAGAAAAGGACAATAGACTAATATATATATAAAAACATTACAAAGAAGAAAAAAAATACAAACTGACATAAAAAAAAGAAATACAGAAAACAGAAATTCAAACTTGATTTAGACAACAGAAGAACCACCATCTTTACCATAAGAGCCTACAGATGCCCCACCATTACAGCCACCATCACCCTTATCAAAAGGTTTCTTCTTGAAATCATTCTTTTTACAAAGAGGGGGATCAAGAGAACCAAATAGCTCTAGGATGTTCCTAAAGTATTCAGCTAAGGCTCTATGCTCTCCCCTAGATGCATTAGAAAAATTTGATGACCGGCTAGCATCGATAGCGTGCTGTAACAGTGAGTTGTGACCCATACATCGTAACTTACGACCAGTGCAAGGCTTGAATGGGCATCTGTAGGACATTTTAGAGCAGTAACTGTTATAGTTTGGTATACGAAGGTGGCCAAAGTGAAGCTTCTTAGTGGTTTCGGAGAATGTATGATTCTGCTCCTCAGTGTCAGAATCAATTTCTTCAGAAGAGCCATTTTCATCAGACATTTTGTAGTTCTAGAGAAAACTAAGGATGGAATTATAGAAGGGATGGTATTGGAAGGGTAGATACATATATATACCCAAAAAATGACCAACACAACATTGATGAGAATAGATTAATTACCAACTAACTGTTATAGGGAAATGGTAAACATTAAAGCCAAATACATATTAAATACACTAATAGCGGTTTTAGGGTAATAAAGTGAAGATATATGTCATAAATACATGGATTACATCTTGGAAACTTGAGTAATCATTACACATGTAGACCTAGTGGACTTCTCTAGAGTTCCTAACCTATGAGCCAATAAGTAAATTTGCAGATGCTTCTATTTAATTGATAATTTCCCATTTGAAACATTCATATTCAGTGAATGGTAAACACTGTTTAAAATGTAAAATTTGTTTAACTAACATACACTCTTTTAATGTTTAAGTAACATACACTCTTTTAAATAACTTAAGTAAATGTAAATGTATATTGTAATTAGAATTGTATAGAAAAGGACTAACTAAAAAATTAAATAGCAATCTATTATTAAAACGTAATTAATTTTTAGAAATAATTAATAATAATGAAAAACAGAGATAGAAAAATAAAATTTTAACTTGGAATTTCTATATAATCTTCATTCTCTTAAACTTTAGCAGAGAACTAAACAAATAAGAGGTACAATGATAGAAAAAAAATAGGGAAAGTGTAGAATGTATTTTACAAAAATTTATTTGTGAATCAAAATAAAAAATGGTAAAAATAGAGGACATACCAGTATCATCATTTTCAGACTTTCTCTTCTTGCATATTATCATTGACTTTGTGATCTTCATTGCTCTTGTAATGACTTATGCAGTTTCTTTTTTGTAAGATAATAGAATTTGATAACTGATATTGGAGTTTAGTAAAAAACTATTCCTAGACTGTGATAGAAACATATATAAAGGAGTCAAGTGATTATGTGAGGGGAATTCAAAGAGTCAAGTTAACCTAGACAAAAGAATTGTTCTTAAAGCATTTTATAAGCTACAATATTAGGTATAGATAATTAAGTGTAATTAAACTATTACTGATGAAACAAAATTTATAATCATTAGGGTCTAAAGTATCTTAAAATATAGATCAAAACACATTTGAGTTGGAAAATAATTAAATAAAAAATATATTACAAAGTCAATATAAGAATTAAAAAAAAAGTTAATTTTGATGTAATTTCGATTAACATAAGTGGTTTTCATTATAGAATGGCGTAAATAAAAAGAAGGTATTTTTAATGAATCATTATGACTTAGAATATCCGTAAATTATAATCTATTTTATACGTATATTATATTGGATACAATATTTGATTTAACAAACTGTTTTAATAAACATTACTTTCTTCGTAAGATGATTGGATTCATGACCAATGTCATTTGGTACAGGACAAAATGACATTGAAAAAAACCCTGAACTTGAAAACTTGATGTTTATGTCGCATTTCACTTTATTTGAAGACGGCGTACATGAAAAGAAGGTATTTTAATAGCATCATTGAAATGTAAATCATTTGTAACTTAAATTATATGACATAAAGAGTATAGATAATGTTTTTGAGTCCTAATTGACTTTATTCTAACAATAAGTTTAATTATGCATTTTTTTTCCAAGTAATGCAGATAATTTTTGTATGGAGATCTACCAGAGGGGTCTTATGTTAGAGGAGAAGTGAGTTTCTCTAATCTATCTTCCATTGTCTTCATTTTAATTACAAGCTTTAGAATGGCCAATTTGAGAATGAATTGAATCTATTTGGCTTAAAAGCATGATCAAGGATATGATGTTCATGTATTTTAATTTGAAATGAATAAATTGGCCACAATGATTGAGATTTAAAAATGATTGATTTCAGTTGCTCACATTTTATGTTGAGAAAACTTATTTTTGGATTTGATTTTTAAGATTTTCTTGAATCTGTTTTGAGGAAAAGCATGATTAGGTATTTGATTTTAAGGGATTTTTAAGTGAAATGATTTAGTTGGTAGAAATAAGTTTAATAGAAGACCTAATAACTTGTTGGATCAAAAAAAGAACAAAAATAATAACCCTACAAAAATTATACAGCCAACATTTATAGTTATTGATAAAACAATTATGCATACAATATGGTTCAATGGGGTATTAAAGTAAACAATTCAAGTAGTATAAAATTAATTTCTCAAAAAACAAACCAAAAGAAAGTGTAAAAACACTTTAACATTCAAAAAAAAGGATATAAGTTCAACCAAGACATAAAACTGTTATAAAGTTTAAATTAAAAAGAAATAAATACCCCAAAAAGTTCCAATGCGGAGGACTGACAAAACCACAAATCTGACAAAATAAGACAATTGTTCAAATTAAAATGTTCCAAGAAGATTGCAAAAAAAACACTTAGACAGTAAAATTTTCAGTCTTTCTCAATCTTGATATCCTTTTGTAAATGAATCCCATCCTTGTTACTTGATCCACCATCACCTGTTAATGTGCTTGTAGCCGTGTCTTCAAATGACAAAAATCTTCTCTTCAAACCAAGATTTTATGGGGTCTTTTCCTCATTATCACCACAAGAATCATTTATCTATATTACAAAATTGATAAAAGTAAGAAAAATAAAATAAAATTTGCAAATGAAAAAAATAAATAAATAACTTATTCAAGCTTCTTACCTCAATAACTTCTTCACCAACCTCCTTAATAGCTGCTAAAATATCAATCCTCTACAAAGAAGTGCACAACATTAATAAAAAAACTAATTAAAAGTACATTTGAAAGGGTCTTTAAAAACCTAATACAAACCTTTTTGACTTTAATTTTTTCCTGAATATATTTATACACCAAAGATTTCCCATGATAGCAGGAACCTGAAGAAAAATTTTGATCTTTACCACTTAAATTTACATCCCTCAAATGAACCTTGAAAATAGCAGTTTTGCCAACTATGACAATGATTTCATCTGGACAATGTGGTAAACAATATTCTTTTTTTCCACTATCTGTAATCTGAAAAAAATGAAAATAAGTGAAACTCTTAGTAGATAAAAGATTATATAAGTGACTTCAATTTAATAAAATAAAATAAAATTCATTTTAAATACCTTAATATAGTGGTCTTTTAGCTCCAAGGCAGATTGACCAACCAATGTTTCACAACATCTGTCCCATAGCATGAATTTTGCGGTCTCCTCACCAGAGTGAACATTCACCTTCACTTTATATCTTGGAATGGCCTTGGTTATAGTGTTGTTACAACCCTTGCAAAAATAACCGCTTTCAACAGAACCCAACTTATGCATACAAACCTTACAACTAATAAAAGACCAGCATTCATCAACAAATACTTCAGAAATTTGACCTATCACCCAAAAGTATCCCTCCTTCAAAATATAAAAAGAAATGAATGAAGATATAAATTCCTTTAAACATGAACAGGAAACAGAAATAAAAGAGCAAAATGATTTAAAAAAAACCTCCTTGCATTCCAAAAGATCAGCTACAGTCAACACGTTAGCCAAACCACTTTCAAGTTCATCATAACTGGAATAAGCATTAGATGACTCAATTTGACTGATCTTATGAGAAGTTACAGATTCAACCGCAAACAAACTATGAAATTTGAAAGAGAAAATATATTAGCATATTAGAATATTAATATAAAAGATAAAAAGGTAAATAAAAAAATAATCACTGAACAAATTTACTACCTTTTCAGTTCAGCAATTTCTGGAACAATAGGATCAACATGTAGTTTAGTAGCAAAAAATGCATTTGAGATTGTAATTTTACCTAAAATCATAAAATGATAGTTAGTTATATTCAAATCAGATGATGATGAGATAATTAATATAGAACAATATGGTATAAAATACATTACCATCATATTTTTTTGGTTTACACAACTGAATCAAAACAATCAAAGGAGAATCACCACATGTTTTAATGAGTCTAAACATCTCATCAGCATAATCACCCCAAAGAGTACAGCTTAAAGAGTTGTTCCTGGGAAAAAAAAAATTGTCAATAAAGCAACAAAAAAAAATACAAATAGTACATCAAATCTGTGAAACATATATATTTCAAATGAAATAAGTAATTACCCAATGTCCTCCAATACGACTTCTATTAACTTTTCACTTGGACTTGTACGTTGTTTGTGAATATATTTCACTTTGCTTTTTCTGACCAATCTCCCAACAACATCTAAAAAAAGGATTCATTTAAAAAATTAATGTAGAAAAAAAAAAGGGAACTGGATGAAAAATAGTTAAAATAAGAAATATAAATACCTATCAAGCCACAATCATCAACATCCGTTAAAGCTAGTATATCTGGAAAAGACATTAGGGAAAAAACCTTTTTTGAGAAACTTAAGCCCGTAACTGAATAAATATCAGTACTGTTAAAGAAGATAATTTTCAAAGGATGTTCAGTAATTCGATACTTTCCCTTGTTTTCAACTACACTGAAATTAGAAATGTAATATACTGCAAATTCATTCATTTTAGGACCATATTTATGCATAAATATTTTGAGAATTGTTGCTTGAATCCTTGCACCCTGAAATATAAAAAGGGTTAATGACAATTTAGGGCATGTAGTATAGGGGCATTACCACATTGGGGCCCGAAGTCCAAAAACTATCAATTTAGGGCCTTAATTTACAATTTTGATCAAATTGGGGCTTTTTGACGGAAAACGTTAAAAAACCCCGTTAAGTGATCATGTGCGAAACATGTGACATTTAGTGAGGGCATTTTGGTAATTTCGCGTTCAGGCCCAGACTTCGGGCCCTAAATTGACAATTTTCTCTCTCTCTCTCTCTCTCTCTCTCTCTCTCTCTCTCTCTCTCTCTCTCCCTCCACCCTGAATCCTCTGTACATTTGCATCAAAATCGTTTTCAACTGCTGAAAATTTGTAAACCATAAGAGTAGAATTTGGCTGTTGCACATAAAAGTAATCTTCTTATACCCTCCTAACATGCCTCGTACAAAAGAAAACCCTTTCACATGAAGAATCTCAAAACCATTAACACCACCACCACCCACACCATTAATACCACCACCACCACACTTCCATGGAAACCACCTTCACCACCGCCACTGCAACCCACCTCGGGCACTTCTTTCCTGATCTGCAGGCACCGAAATTGGGGGAACTACCGATTCAAATTGGGGATTTCAATCAAAGTTGGGAACCGATTCTTCCTTCTCCTCTTCTTCTGGGTCAGCTTCATATCCTGACTCCGTTTCTGGGTCTGGTTCGGATTCTGATTCCACCGTCGCGGGTGGTGGTGGTACGGAGATGGCAGTGGAAGCACAGACATGTTTGAGGTTTAACTGGGAAAGGAACACGGCAGCGGCGGTGACAACGACGATGAGGGTAGTCTTGAGCGGCGAATTTTGTTGGGGATTAGGGATTTGTGAAGGTGAATTAGATAATGAAGCTTTTTTGATGGGTGATGAAAAAGATGACATTTTTAGGGATGAAGATGAGGTTTTGAAGTAAATGGAGGAAATGGGTTTTGAGATGGTGGAACGGCGGTGATGGAGGATGAAGGTGGATGGATTTTGGTGGTCGGTATTTCAGACAGATGGTGGAACGGCGGTGATGGAGGATGAAGGTGGGTGTAAAAAAAAAATTATTTTATAATTTTTTATTCATTATATAATTATTTATTTCTATATATGATTATTTTAAAATCAATGAAACAAATATATATTCCTTAAAAAATGAAATATTTATCTTTAGATTAAATATAATAATGCTACCAAAATAATTTATTAATGTTCCAAAAAATATTTTATAAATTGGATAATTTACTAATTATTTTATGTAAAAAAAAAAAACTAAATATTTTTATATATTATTTTATAGGAAAAATGTCAATTTAGGGCCTGAAGTCTGGGCATGAATGCGAAATGACCAAAATGCCCTCACTGAATGTCACATGTCTCGCACATGGTCACTTAACGGGGTTTTTTAACGTTTTCCGTCAAAAAGCCCCAATTTGATCAAAATTGTAAATTAAGGCTCTAAATTGATAGTTTTTGGACTTCGGGCCCCAATGTGGTAATGCCCCTATACTACAGGCCCTAAATTGTCATTCACCCATATAAAAATAAAAGTTTCATAAGATGATGTACAAAGAAAGAGTTCTTCAACTGAGACTACATCTTTTCATATAACAAAATGTGTAGCTTACCTCTGAATCCACAAGAACTAACTCTAAACTTTCTGGTATCTTCACACCTTCTCTAACCTGAACTTTGTACTTCCTAGCCACACGAACGTTGATAACCCAGTCAGATCTTCCCCTACGAAGGTCTTTTAATAGTGATGCAGGAACTGACATTGTTGATTGCAGCTTCAGGGTTGACAAACAATTAAGAAGCTGAATGAAGATGAATGGAGAAACACAGAGAGAAGTAAAAGAAGAAGAGAAAAGAACAAACTTGAAATGGAAATGTAAATCTATTTATATGTGATGTAAAACGTTTGGACTTCATTTCTTTTTTTACATTTTTTAATTGTTTATTGCCTTGGACTGTAAAAGTAATTAAGGGACTGTAAATAAATTGTGGCCTTGTTTCATTTTCGATTTGGAGTTGTAATAAGTTTTTAATTATGGGTAGCTGTCATTAAGTAGAAATTAAATTAAATGCTCATTACAAATTCGAGAAAGCATGCATGTTAACTTAATGGTGAATCAGGTTAGTAATAATTACACAGTTTAGGAAGACGAAGCATTTTAGTTTCTATATTTAGAGGCGAGTTTTCCCGCTCAAATTTCTGTTTAAGGAAAGAAAGCTTATTCACTTCAGCCATTATATAGTTATAGATTGTTATGCAGAACCTAACTCATAACTAAGTACCGACAAGAGGTCCGATGATGAACACTTCGTATCCAAATTCGTTGGTTGGCCGTCATTCTGCTGCCCGCCCAGCCTACCATCAAATTTGCTATGCATAGGCCGTGAAGAAAAGGCAGACCGGATCCGGAACTTAAGCCACGGGCGACACCAAACACGCGGACTTTTATAGCCTGTCAAGTTCGTCACTCTAAAGCCTGCCAATTTATTTTTATTTTTTAAAATTATTATTAAGCATTCTCAAACTTAGAGCATAGGAGTCTGGCACAATGGATAAGTGCTTTCTCTCGGCTGTTCAACCTAGGTTAGACTCCCTTCATAAACCGAGATACGAACATGGGCTTGCTCGAGCTGGGCTCAATTGGATTGGGCCATGAATATTATCTAATAACCAAGTATTAGGGCCGAGTAAGGACTTCCTCGTATGCCGAGGAACGTTTACCTCGGCCTTATGCCATCATGCTTGGGCCGTCATATCGCAAGTGACGAGGAGAGAATAGTTCTTACCTCGGCATTTCATCACTGTGACGAGGAAACAAAATCATTTACCCCGGCATATATACATGCCGGCTAATCTCCAAATGACGAGGAAGCAGAATCATTTACCTCGGTCTATTTGCCAAGGCCGAGGTAAAACATTTATGTTCCTCGGCATTCCGGCTAGCAGTTATACAGTCCTTATTCAACAAGGATTATACATACAAGAATGATCCAATCAGGATTATCATTACCAACACCACTTCAAGTCAAACAAGGACTCCTTAACAGATATAATTCTCATAGGATTATATCTTATCTCTTTACAAGTTCACTTCAACATGGATTCTATCAATCCATCCCTATAAATACAAGCCCCATGGCTCATTATTAGGTAGGTGACTTTTTACATTGGGAAAACTCTGTCAATTTGTTTTCTCATATACAAACCGTGAACTTACTCTCACGCCGGAGGGCCTTTAGCCGGATCCGCCCCGGCTTAGTTTACGTGTTTTCTCTTATTTTCGGGCCTTGCAATCACCGAAGCAATCATCGCTTGGATTTGGGCTGATTTGACGATTTTGGCATCATCAATTGGTTCCATTGCCGGGAAATCGATTCAAACAACCTTTGTTTGGCCTGGAAAACGCTCGCTAAAAGCCAATTTTCTTGCCGGAATTTTTCTCTCATTGAACGGAATTTCTGGAATCGTTTGGGCTCTGTTCTTGAAACCGCCGGAATCTGCAAGTTTCAACCGGAATTTACCCAGATTCCGTTGGAGGCGTTTTTAGCGTGAAATTCCGCCCCAGTTTGGCTTGAATTCTTTGGTGTTGAAAAAAGTCACAATTAGCTGTTTGTTTGTGGGCCATAAATTTGGTTCTATTGAAATTGTGGTTTTTGGAAAATTTACACTTGGTAATTTGCTGTTGACTCACAATGGAAGGACAGTTTACGAGTGTTACGGCTGAGGACCCAACCCAGGTGAATGGGGCGAACACTGGAGCCGAGGAGCTGCCTCCTCCTCCTCCTCTACCTCAGCCGGATGCCCCTCCTCCCCTCTCCATGACCCTTCGTTCCAAGGGTCAGGTGAATGCCGAGGGAGAAGGCGCCGAGCTTCCTCGTCCTACTCGTGCCCGCGGAAAGTAAGTGGGAAGGAAGAAAACAAAGAATGCCGACGCCGGTCAAGCAGGAGGAAGTCAACCCATTGACCGACGCTCTTTGTTACATAGGCAAATGGAGACATTACAAAGAATGTATGAAACACAGGCTGCTCTTTAGCAATTGGACCCAGAGCATTCCATGGCTGAATTTATTAGGCCATCTGTAGGCAACCCCCTCGAAAAGGGACAAGGTGAGCAACGAGCTCCTCTCCTCAAAACCGCTGAATTACCACCCCGGGAACCTACCCGTCCTCGGCATGACAGTAAGAAGAGGGATCAGGTGGTTGACTTGAGAAGCCAATTGACTCCCAGGGAAGAGGAGGTGAACTCAAGGGACCTAAGGACGAGGCTCAGTCTAAACAGGCGAATGTCACCACCTCGTCTAGTCATAGCACCCCGGCATCCAGATTCTCCTCGTCCTCGTCGATCCCGCCATGATTCTCCTCTTCCCCGGCATCGTCGGGATTCTCCCCGTCCCCGTGTTCATGAATTTGCTAAGCCAAGGACCCCGGAACCGTACAGGATGATACTTGGTGGCCAAGACCTGGAATTGAAGCGTGACAAGGCCCCTTCCAAACGGGACAGCCACCGACATGACGCGGAGCACAGTAGGGTGAATGATCGCCCCAAGGACAAATCCGTCAGAAGCTCCCAACGAAGCACCCGCTCAAGCAGTGACAAGGGAGTGGAAACCAAGCAATGGGAGCTGTTGAAGCAAAGACTGGATGACATGGAGAGGGGAAAGAAGTTCAATGACGATGATTATGATTGGGCAACACGTCCATTCTCCTTGAGAATAACTGCAGCTCCACCTAATCCCCACCTCAAGCTCCCTAATTTTGAAAAATACAATGGCACTACTGATGCAAAAGACCACGTGCAAAGTTTTGAACAAACTATGAATCTCCTCACCACTTCTTGATGACACCTTTCTGTAAAGCTTTCGCGAGCACCTTCTCAGAACGACTTTGACTGGTTCCGTGAGCTTAAAAGAGGTAGCATCGATTGCTTTGGAGAGGTATGAGGAGAATGTTCTTGGACCACTTTGCTACTCGGTAAGAGGAAGATAAGGCTGGCCGACTTGGCCAACATTGAGCGAGGAAAGGGAGAGACCACCCTCGGCTATTATAATCGGTTAGAAAAATGGCGGACCCGGGTTGAAGAGAGCCTCGGCTGATAGGGAGGTCATTGTTTGTTTCAACTCGGCCTAAAATCTGGTCCCCTCGTTTATGAACTCTCGGCCAGGGAACCTCAAACAAAGTCCGAACTATACAAGGTAGCTTATGCCATTTCCATGGGCGAGGACAAAACAAAGAAAAGGGGAGGGCGACAAGACGAAACGGAGCGACGGGCACTAGCCGAATGATAATGGGAGCGACAAGGGTTCCAAAGGGAAAAATAAAACAAGGAGCACGGAGAAGCTTGAATTCACTCCTCTTACAAAACCCATCTACGAAATCATGCGGTTTGGTCAACCTTCCTCCACCCCATCCAATGACTGACAAGCCAAAATTCCCTCGTAACATGAACAAATACTGTGATTTTCACAAAGACCACGGGCACACCGCTGATGGCTGTTGGGCCCTCAAGAAAATAATCCAAAAATGGGTCGACGAGGGAAAGTTAGATCGTTATGTCATGAAAAAAGACAACAAGCGGAAGCGAAAGGAAGAGGAAAGTGAAGATGACGACAAAAGCGAGGATGAAGACCGCAGGCCTCCTAGGGCCAAGTTGCATGTGATACGGGAAGAGGTAACTTCTACCGGAAAACTAAGGGACCGGATCCACGAAATTTGAGCAAAGTGTACCATGTTCTGCTTGGATCCATAAAGCGAGAAGAGGTCATTAGTTTATCTCCTAATGAGTTGGGCTGGAAGGCAGGCGGCTCGTGAACAACCCTTGGTGATAAAGGGCCGAATAGACAATGTTGAATCTGAAAGACTTCTCGTTGACATGGGGGCCTCCCGTGACATCCTATATTACTCAGCCTTCCAACAGATGGGCTTGAAAGACGCCATGTTGGAACCCTATCATGGAAGGCTAGAAGGATTCACCAATCACAAGGTGGGAGCCAAGGCTGTGGACCTGGAACTTGAAGTCGGTGATCATCCCTTCCTAGCCAAAGCCACAGTCAATTTCGTAGTCATGGATTTGAATAGTGATTACCATGCGATCATAGGCATTCCAAGTCAAGCTAAACTGGGGATGGTGGCCTCACTTCCCCACCAACGAGTTAAATTCCCCACTCGGGCAGGGATTGGATGTGTGAGGGCCACCCCCAAAGACTTCTTGAAACATGTCGTGAAGAGCAGAAAGAAATCCAAAAGTGTGGAGATAGATACCCCCGAGGAAAACATCAAGATCTCAAAGTCTCAGAAAACCACCGAAGCTAGCTCCAGAATGAGCTATATTCGTGAGGTGCTTGCAGATGAGGACGAACCTGTGGTCCTAGAAATTGTAGATGGCCAAGGTATAGTCCTACCTGTACCTGAGGAAGAACCTATGGTCCAAGAAATTGCAGATGGCCAAGATATAGTCCTACCTGTACCTGAGGAAGAACCTATGGTCCAAGAAATTGCAGATGACCTAGACGTAGTTCCGCCCGTATCCAAGGAAGACCCTGCTCTCTTCAACGGCCAGAACTCGGGGGCCAACCACGACCTAGGGAAGGTCAATCTCCCCGATGTTGATAAACTTATGGAGGAAGAAGGCCTCAACGTGAACGACAACGAAGGGAGAAGAATTAGAGAGATCATTATTGAGTCTCTAGAATTCCAAAGTGGCGGTCTGAAATGAAGCACTGTGGATGAGCTGGAAGAGGTAGTCATCAATCACGACTATCTGAACAAAAAATCAAGCTCGGGGCCAACTATCTCCAGAAGAGAAAGAAAAATCATCTCCCTCTTGAAAAGCAGTCTTGACGTCTTTGCTTGGAAAGTCGAAGACATGAGGGGGATCAATGAAGAAGTAGCCCTCCAGCACTTTGGAAGTTGACCCTCTGGCAAAAACTATCTCCCGAGACAAGGAGAAATTTTGCAAGGGACGAGGAGGAAGCCATAAAAGAGGAGGTGCGAGAAATTACTGTAGCGCGGAATAATTCGGGAAGTCAAGTACCCGTTTGGTTGGCCAATGTAGATATGGTGAAAAAGCAAAATGGGAAATGGCGTATGTGCATAGAGCTTTGCTTGATCTAAACAAAGCACGCCCCAAGGACGGCTATCCTCTCCCTAGAATTGACAAGTTGGTTGATTCCATTCTTGGACATCAAACTCTCGGCTTCCTAGATGCCTATTCGAGGCTATCATCAAATAAAAATGGCGGAAGAGGACATTGAGAAGACGGCCTTCCAAACACACAGGGAAATTACTGTTACATCATGATGCCTTTTGGGCTCGAACAGCGGGTGCTACATACCAACGGATGGTGAATCGAGTTTTTGCAAGCCAAATAGGTCGCAACATGGAAGCTTATATTGATGACATGGTCATAAAGACCAAGGAAGGCGATCACGTTCACGACCTGGAAGAGACAATCCACAACCTCAGAGCTAACAACATGAAGCCGAACCCAAGCAAGTGCGTATTCGAATAGCAATTTGGAAAAATTCCTAGGCTTCATGATATCACGAGAGGGGAATAGAGGCCAACCACAGAAAAAATTAAGGCGCTCATGGATATGAAGGAACCTACCACGATCAAGGAGGTTCAAAGACTAAATGGAAGAATAGCGGCACTTGGGAGATTTATCGCCAAATGCCGAAAAGTCAACGCCCTTCTTCAAGGTATTGAAGGGTACCAAAA
Organism: Adenophora triphylla var. japonica; assembly: GCA_022495995.1. Lineage (NCBI taxonomy): Eukaryota > Viridiplantae > Streptophyta > Magnoliopsida > Asterales > Campanulaceae > Adenophora > Adenophora triphylla. The sequence goes on along the minus strand of JAFEMH010003543.1, from coordinate 98,777 downwards.
GCTTCTCCTGGACTCCCGAATGTTCTGAAGCATTCCTCCGGTTGAAGAAGTACTTGGGCTCCCCTCCCTTGCTCAGCAGTCCGACTACCGGGGAGATGCTATATGTCTTCCTAGCCCTTTGATTATCTTTGTCGCATTGTCTTAGTTCGAAATGACGAGGGAGTTCGAAGCTTGTCTACTATGTCTCTAAGGCCTTTGTCAGAGCGTGGAAAGCATATACTTTAATGTGGAGAAGATAGCGTACGCACTAGTCATCGCATCGAGGAAATTACGTGCCTATTTTTCTGCACATCCTATCACCGTATACACAAATGAACCATTGAAGAAGATACTACATAAGTTGGACGGCTCCGGACGTCTCCTTAATTGGTCAATCGCTCTCACTGAGTTTGATATCACTTACCAACCAAGGAAGACCCTCACAGCACAGACTTTGGTTGACTTCATGGTCGAGACTGCCTTTATGGGTGAGCATCTCCCCACCTCTCGGAAGCAAAACGCACCAGAGGATAAAGACTCTCCCATTGAACTCCTACCCAACTGTTGGATCGTGTATACGGACGGATCAGCCACAAAGGAAAGAAGCGGAGCTGGAATTGTACTAGCAAGCCCCGGAAGGAGAAGTTTACTACTCAAGACGCCATCGTTTCAAGTTCCTGCCTCGCTCCAATAATCAAGCGGAATATGAAGCTCTAATATTTGGCATTGAATTAGCCTCCTTCTATGGAGCGACTAAGGTGACGGCTTTCTGCGACTCCCAACTCGTTGTCAAACAAGTAAAGGGAGAGTATCATGCCCAAGACCCCACCCTTGCCAAGTATAGAGACCTGGTCCTAGATATGACGAAGAAGATGGAATTTTTCGAGCTCAAACAAATTGACAGGGAAGATAACCAAGTCGCAGACGTTCTCTCCAAACTGGCAACCATGGATGCGTCTAAGACCAGTCCATATGTAGTTTATGCCGAGGAACCTGCGTACGAAAGACTACAAGTCATGCTCTTAGATGGAGAGGATAGATGTTGGATCGATGACTACATTGAATACATTGAGAAGGAGAAACTCCCTGAAGATAAAGCTCAAGCTAAACTCATCAAGAAGAGGTCTCCAAGGTTCGTGGTAATAAGCGGAGTCCTCTACCGAAGATCTTTCACGAAGCCTCTGCTAAGGTGTGTCTATCCCAAGGAAATTCAGAACCTCTTGGCAGAAGCACATGAAGGCGTTTGCGGCGGACACCCGGGGGCCAGAACCTTAGCTGACAAGATCATATCGCTAGGTTACTACTGGCCTAACCTAAGGGAAGACGCACACGCCTATGTTAGAAAATGTGACAAGTGCCAAAGATTCTCTGACATTCCTAGACTACCGGCAGTTGAGCAAACACTTGTAATACCTACGTGGCCATTTGATATGTGGGGGATCGACATCATCGGACCCTTCCCTCCCGCCCGTGGTAATTGCAAGTACGTGATAGTAGCTGTTGATTACTTCTCCAAGTGGATAGAAGCCAAGGCATTAGCCAAGATAACGGAAGAGAACGCGATCAACTTTGTCCACGACAACATCTGGTGCAGATTCGGCCTCCCACATACAATTGTCTCTGATCATGGACTGCAATTCTCCACAGCATTCACTACAGAGTTGGGAAGGGTAAAAGTCAAACATGCAAAATCTTCAGTTAGCAGACCACAAGGCAATGGCCAAGCAGAAGCAGCAAACAAACTGGTCATAACCGCCCTTACCAAGAACCTTGAGGGACGCGAGGGTAGATGGTTGGAAGAACTTCCCCTAGCCTTATAGGCTGTTCGCACAACCACCCGGGGGCCAACCGGGGAAACCCCATTCGCACTAACCTTCGGTTACGAGGCTATGGCACCAGCGAGAGATGGCCATCCCTACGCGTGAGAAATTCCCATTATGATGAGCAAGTCAACAAGGTCAATAGGCTCCTAGACCTGGACCTGATAGATGAGAAACGACTAGCTGCACAGATGAGGATGGTGAATTACAAGCAAAGGACCAAGGCGTACCACAACAAGAGGGTCATCAGAAGAGTATTCCAAGTAGGCGATTGGGTACTTAGAAAAATTGAAGCTACTGGTCGGAAGGCAGAACAGAATAAGCTCTCCCCAAATTGGGAAGGTCCTTATATCATCACTCAAGTCATTCGAGAAGGGACCTACAGATTGAAGACCAAGGAGGGGAAGGACCTCAAGCATCCGTGGCACTCCGACAACCTTATAAAATATTATCAATAGTCTAGTTTATTTTACAGTAGAGTAGTTTCTTATTTTCTGTCTGTTATTTCTCGTTAGTTGATAGGATTGCAGTTCGATGTAATCGCATTTCAGTTTTACGAAAGCAGTTTCTCCCAGCATGCAAAGCAACTATCGACTCTTCATACAGACACCGGAGACGAGGATTTTACCCCCGACTCTTCAAAACACACATCATGTCAAGGGTCCACCTTGAGTCAGGATTTTCAACAGCCAAGACCAAGGGTCCTCCTTGGCCTGATGGCTTACCACACATCCTGTCAAGGGTCCACCTTGATTCAAGATACCAACAGCCAAGGCCAAGGGTCCTCCTTGGCCTAATGGCTTACCACACATCCTGTCAAGGGTCCACCTTGATTCAGGATACCAACAGCCAAGACCAAGGGTCCTCCTTGGCTTGATGGCTTACCACACATCCTGTCAAGGGTCCACCTTGATTCAGGATACCAACAGCCAAGACCAAGGGTCCTCCTTGGCCTAATGGCTTACCACACATCCTGTCAAGGATCCACCTTGATTCAGGATACCAACAGCCAAGACCAAGGGTCCTCCTTGGCCTAATGGCTTACCACACATCTGTCGAGGGTCCACCTTGATTCGGGATACCAGCGGCCAGACCCGAGGGTCCTCCTTGGCCTAATGGCTTACCACACATCCTGTCAAGGGTCCAACTTGATTCAGGATACCGACAGCCAAGATCAAGGATCCTCCTTGGCCTAATGGCTTACCACACATCCTGTCAAGGGTCCACCTTGATTCAGGATACAAACAGCCAGACGAGGTCCTCCGCCGCTGATGGCTTACCACACATCTGTCGAGGGTCCACCTTGATTCGGGATACCAACGGCCAGACCAAGGGTCCTCCTTGTCCTAATGGCTTACCACACATCTGTCGAGGGTCCACCTTGATTCAGGATACCAACAGCCAAGACCAAGGGTCCTCCTTGGTCTAATGGCTTACCATACATCCTAACGAGGGTCCGCCTTGATTCAGGATCATAACACATTCAAAGCCAAGGAAACCTTCCTCGGCCTAGATAACATAAATCTGATTAAGCCGAGGAGTCTTTCCCCGGCATAACCACTTGCTCAACAATTAGGGAGCGAGGAACCCCCCTCGGATCCCACCTTCTTAAGTCTAGTGCCTCTGCCTAGCATACAAAAATATAATCAAGTTATTGAAATAACACGAATCATGACAAAAGGATTTTTCATTGACATTCAAAGAGAATTACAAATCCTAACGTCTATTACAAAAAGCAAATAAAAGAAAATCTATCCTAAGTTTGCTGCTCATCATCAAAAGACTTCTCAAGCCACTCCTTAGTAATGGAGCCGGGGGGAGGAAGGACCGTTTGTTCAGTAAGGGCATTAGTCTTCTCGGCCTCTCCTTCCACCTCAGCTTCCATGGCCTCAGGCTCTCCCGCATCCTGGATCGCCTCCACCAAGTCTTTGATATTGCCGGGGACGACAGAGGCCGGCCTCCACACTTCCCTGCATGCTTGAGCATCCTTAGCTGCCATTATTTCCAAGTTGCTTTCGGAAAAAGGGACCATGTGGTGGAGAGCCCTAACTTCTTTGCTATATTGATCCCGGCAGATCAACATGGCTACTTTGTTAATATCCAAGCCGGTGGAAGGGTCAGCCAGGATGCTACGGGCAAGGTGGAGATACCCGTCTTCAAACATGGTTGCCGTTTGCTCATCCACGGCATCTTGAAAGGCCGAGCTGGCCTTTTTGGCTTCCTTGAATGCCGATCTCTCTTTGAAGCACGCCACGGCCTCCTCCTCTCTGGCAGGAAGGGTAGCTTCTAACCCTCGGCACTTGGCCTCAGCTTCATCGGCCTTTGTTTGAAGCTCGGCCTTCTCAGTCTTTGCCTTGGCAAGCTCTTCTTCTTTAAGCCGGAGATGCTCCTCGGCCTTGGCCTTTTCTTCCTCGGCCTTCTTCACTTCGGCCTCCACTTTGGCCTTGGCTGCCACGAGCTCAGCATCCTTGGCCTTCAAAAGTTTAACCAAGGAAGCCTTATCAGTATCACTCTTCGCCTGGGCGGTCTTGGCCTCATTCAGGCGCCTGGCTTTTTTCTTGGCCAAGACATTCTCGTACGCCATGACGGAAGCCAACTGAAAGGAAAATCAATATTAGAAATGTAAACAAATCTCAAGACCAATGACCAAGAAAAGGAGACATTTACCTCGGCGATTAAGAGCCCCTTGTGACAGAGCAAGGTATCTTCATTTTGGGAGCCTCTCTAACAAGAGCATCGTAGGCATCCTCGTCCATAGCTCTCTGAACTGGAGCTCGGCCCAATCTTACTAAGGGTCCATCCCTAGTTAGCAGAGGAAGTCCCCTAAGACGGGGAACGTTGAGAGCCATGCTCTTAGCTAGCTCGTTGGCCTCCTCAACGGTCTTGATATTCTGGATGGTTAAGGGAGGAGGAGCCTCAACATTGGGAGCCCCACTAACACTTGCTTGCTTAGCTGCAGGCTCCTCGGCACTAACAGCTTGAGCTCTTTTGGAGCCAGATTTCCTTTGGACGAGGTCGGTTTCCTCGGCTCCCACCTCCTCGGCCTCAACATGAGGGTTAGGCCCATCTCCAGTTATTGACTCAACCCGTTCCTCGGATGCTAAACCCTCGGCATTAGCATCTTCGTGCAGTTTGAGGGGAAGGGGTTTATCACCTTGAACGTTCAGTACCAGGTTACGAGTATTGGCTTCCTCTCTCCTCTCCACCAAAGCAGACTTCTTGCTTTGTTTCCTCTTTCTCTTTATCAGCTCCTGGGGACTAAGTCTCTCCATGGCTATGGCTGCTTCTTCCTCGGCGGTTAAATCTGTAAGGACGAGGAAAAAATAATTATTAAGTACGAGCAGAAGGGAAGCATTCAAAAAGTACAAGTAACAAAGATAAATGTTTACATCCAACAATGTCAATTTCCTCCAGACATTGATCATGGGGATGCTCGGTCTTGCACCTAGTACAATCTTCATGAAATACGAAGCCGGGGTGTATCGTCCAATCGTTGAAACGCCGTCCTCTTTTGACAGTAACGAGGAGCCACCTGTCCTTTGGCCCCGGCATCAATCCCGCTTGGATATAGTAATCATCCGAGGATTCAACTGCCTTCCATTTGAGTAGCCCTACCTCGGCAAACTCCTCTAAGCGCTTGATTAAAGCCTGGGTCCACTCATATTGTTGGACAACAAAGGAGGAAGTGGGATCCTTGCAAGGAGACTGGAACTCCCAACCTTGACGACTCTCAGCCCGGATAACGTGATTATCCCAGCCTGCAACCTTACTAGACATGGGGAGAAGCAACTTTGGTTTTTTGGAGGCGCTCCTAATAACTACGAGCCAACTTTCCTTGATAACTTGGACTACGTAGAAATGACGGAAAGCACCCGTAATTCGGCTCAAAACCTAGGCTACGGCAGAGGACAATAAAGCTCACAAGAACCCTAGTGCCATTAGCTCCTAGCATAGCCGGCACTGCCCTAACGTCATCCAAAAATTCATTGATGAATGGGTCCAAGGGAAGACGAAGCCCCTGTTGAAACTGTTTGAAATAAAGATGGACATAATCTTGGTTGTAGTAGAAATTCTGCTCTTCCTTATCAGTCTTGAGGTCAAGCTTGCCCATATAAGTTAACTTATACTCAGTTCTATCTACCCCGTACTTGGAATATAACTTCTCGATCATGGGGTCCCCAGGCTTTGGAGCCCTCTCCCTTTGTTTACCTCGGCTTTCCCTTCTTCGTACCAAGCGTCCATCAGCTTGGGCACCTTCCACGAAGGCGTCAACTATTTGAGTAGACGAGGAGGGTACTCCTTCTCTTCCCGTCATATCTGCATAAAGACGAGGGGACAAAGTTAGTTACCTCGTCAAAGGCTGATTTTAGAACGGGGAAGGGAGTTTCCCCTCCTCGTCATGTCATAAGGCCGAGGAGGGAGCCGTACCTCTCAGACGCTCACGCATTTCGCGATTGGAGGACGGGTAGAACAAGTCGATGTGCTCCATCATCTCAGCCCTATCCTCAAAACGTTGGGTGAACCGGACTCAATCCTATCTATTCTTGTGGAATCTGGGTATTGAAGGAATAATCGAGTCCGACCATAACCTCTTAACTGCTTGCTTATTTCATCCAAGGTCAGCATCATCCAAGGTCCCCTCTCTCTCTGATAGACCCTTAGATTGCCAGTGTGATATCCATAACGGAATCGGGGGGAATGATCCCAAGAACGAGCCATGTCTAAGGGGAATCAAAGATTAAAGGGGGAGTTCGTTCAATATTCAAAAATGTTCAACAAGACCCAAAAGAAAATCAAAGATTGGAAGTTTTGAAAGTTAAAAACTTGAATTCATGAAGAAAAGCTCCATTCTTCAACAATGGCGGTTCGTTTTTCTTGACACATTTAAAAATTCTTTCCAAACACCCTAGAAAACTTGAAATCAAAAGTGAAATGCAGGGAGGGGAAAGAATTTCATACACAGTGTGAAGGAATGGACGGAATCGCAACGAAAGCAACGTCGCGGAAGAATAGAGTTCGCCGGAAACTGGGTTCGAACAGATAGAGATCGCCGGAATGTTTCGTCGCCTGAACCTTGCCTTTACTCTCGAATAAATGGGGTTTGTAAAGATTGAAATGAAAGGGTTTTAGCCTTTTATAACCCCTTAATCGGGTCAAACCCATGGGTAAAGAGAAAACGGGTAAGGCGCCCCCGAGAATTAAATGCATATAACAGTTTTCGAGGTATGACAAGACTGGGGGGCCCCAGGTAATCATCAGAATAGCAACCGTCAAATACAAGAAGCAACACTGAGGACGCGTGGCAAACCTGTTCGTATCCCATAGCCGAGGACGAGGTGACTTTCTACTCGTCCTAAGCCGAGCTAGAAAGTCGGGGGCCACTGAACGGTATAAACCGAGATACGAACATGGGCTTGCTCGAGCTGGGCTCAATTGGATTGGGCCATGAATATTATCTAATAACCAAGTATTAGGGCCGAGTAAGGACTTCCTCGTATGCCGAGGAACGTTTACCTCGGCCTTATGTCATCATGCTTGGGCCGTCATGTCGCAAGTGACGAGGAGAGAAAAGTTCTTACCTCGGCATTTCATCGTTGTGACGAGGAAACAAAATCATTTACCCGGCATATATACATGGGCTAATCTCCAAATGACGAGGAAGCGAGAATCATTTACCTCGGTCTATTTGCCAAGGCCGAGTAAAACATTTATGTTCCTCGGCGTTAAACCTGGCTTGATTATACGATCCTTATTCAACAAGGATTATACATACAAGAATGATCCAATCAGGATTATCATTACCAACACCACTTCAAGTCAAACAAGGACTCCTTAACAGATATAATTCTCATAGGATTATATCTTATCTCTTTACAAGTTCACTTCAACATGGATTCTATCAATCCATCCCTATAAATACAAGACCCATGGCTCATTATTAGGTAGGTGACTTTTTACATTGGGAAAACTCTGTCAATTTGTTTTCTCATATACAAACCGTAAACTTACTCTCACGCCGGAGGGCCTTTAGCCGGATCCGCCCCGGCTTAGTTTACGGCTTACTTCACCTCTTGAATTTTCGGGAATTTAGAAAAAAATAAATAAAAAAATCTGCCAAGTCCATTTCAGTAGATACACAGGCAAACTAGGCGGGTCGGGGCTAGGCCCGCGGGCAAGGAGAAGCAGGCCGAGTCGATTTTGCCTGATCCGTGGGCTATGCATTTGGCGGACCAGGCTGATCCAACCCGTTGTTCATCATCACTTAGGCCTATATACTTTAATCAATTACACCCCTTTTATTTAGTACTCTCCTTGTCATATAATAAATGTCACACTTTTTTCATATTAATAGGATAAAACTTTGAATAATAATTTTAGATTCATAATGAAAATATGAAAACTGTTATTGATAGTATTATAATGGCGTATAAATAACAATTTTTAAATTTTTATTAGAATAATTAAATTAATCTATAATTATTACTCTAAATTCATTTGTACCTACATTTATTCTCGAACGTAGAGGGAATAGTAACGTATTAAAAGAAGACTGCACAATTTTAATTATATGTGCATATTACATTTATCAAATAGAAATTACATTTATCAAATAGAAATTAATGTGAGGACCAATCTACTATTATATAAATAATAATAATAATAATAATAATACTAACAAAATTAGTAATTTAAATCAAAATCGGACTACAAATTCAATTAAAAAGCCTGTAGAAGCATTTATGGCTTGTTTGAAGAGAGGTACGCCTTTAGCGGTGTCCTAAAGACGAATTACGTTCCCTTTGTCTTTGCGATTCGGACGCCTATCTAGAGGATACAACTCTTCGAAACAAGTTCTTGCACAAGAACTTGTCACGACGAATGTACGAGATGCTTTCTTAAGAAATAGAAGGAAGGAAGAAGATGAAGAATATTTTGTGTCTTGAACACAATCTGAACCATTGTTTATATATGAAAGTTTATTCAAATTTGACCAATCATAACTCTTAAAATTTGATTTTCAAAAGTCACATCTTTTCAGACAAAAACTGTTATGACAGTTAAAAACTGTCTAAATAGTCATATTGTCTTATCCAGAAAATCAAAAATAACAATTAAAAATAATATTAAAAATTTTAATATTAATTTATAAGAATTCAGTTGCTCGGTTGGTTGTCAAGATTCGAGCTTTATGACTATAAAAATATGTGTCATAGGGCTATGCCCATGAATTTTGTCCGTCTCGAAAAGAGTTTCGATTTGATATGCGGTGCGTTCCGTGGTTCATCCGGAATCAAAAGTTATGCTCATTTTAGCGCACACACATAAATTTCACTAAAAGCTCTATTTTTTAAATAAACACCTTTAACTTTCATCTTTTACCACATAAGTTCCAACAATTACTCCCTCTGTATTATGTAATATTAAGATTTTTATTTTGCTTTGTTTCAAAAAAAATTGATTTTTCAAATAAAGAAAGTGACTTAGTTAAGTGCAATTTTAGCATTGTATAGATAACTAGTACTCTTACCCGTGCCAATGGCACGGTGACAGTATGAATTTGGTGGTCCTATAAAAGTGTATAAAGTATTATGCGATAGGGAGGATGGAGAGGTCGATTGCCTTAATGTAAGGTTAAAGTTTTATATCTTCACCCGAAGCCTTGCTTGATTTGAACTTAATAGTTAAATTGATTAACTTGGTGAAATAATGCAATTTTTTTTTGTTAAACTACAATCTTAATATTTGATTCAAGCTCTGAAAGGATTCAAAAATGTTATAAACTTTATGGGATGAAGGTTATATAAAACTAACAAAAATGTATTTCGTTAAATTTTAAGTAAATTTGTTAACAGAGTGAAAACATTTTAAAAAATGTAAAAGTTCAGTGAGAACATTTAAAAAAACATAGTTCAGTGAGAACATTTTGAAAAATGTTATAGTTTAGTGATGAAAATATGGTTTTTGCCAAAAATTAAAAAAGAAGTGAATAAAGGAAATCGCTCACTGTCAGCCCTTAGATTAGAGTTACTAAAAAATAATTTAAAGATTGAAATTAAAAAAAAAAATCGCTTAATAATAGCCATTAGATAAAGGCGATTATGGATTAATCTGGACCCTTCTTTATCTAAAATCAATAGAAAGTTATTTTTGAGCTTTCTTCATTCTGTTACCCCCGCCAACACTCGTTTTCCTCATTCCTGTTAACCCCTCTCGTCCCCCACTTACTTTTCTTTTTTTTTTTTGGCAATTCTCAATCCAACTCAGTACCCTCTTCTCGATAACCTTGCCTACCCATATAATACTAAGTAAAAAAAAAGTTATAATTCTGCGAAATAAAGGGAGCGGTCGGATATACACACTTTTATTTTTAAAAAGTATATTACAAAAGTAACCAAAATCCATGTCAGATAATTTTATATTTATTTTTCTACACACTTTTATTTTTTTTAAATTAATTAATTTTATATTTATAAAAATATGTCAAAATTTTATTGAGTTATTTTTTAAAAAAAATTAATTAAATTTATATTTATAAAAATATATCAAAATTTGATTGAGTTAATAAAAAAATCATATATTATAAAAGTAACCAAAATCCATGTCAGTTAATTTTATATTTATTTTTCTACACACTTTTATTTTAAAAAAATTTAATTAATTTTATATTTATAAAAATATGTCAAAATTTGATTGAGTTGATTATGCGAAATAAAGGGAGCGATCGGATTTACACACTTTTATTTTTAAAAGTATATTTCAAAAGTAACCAAAATTCATGTTAGTTAATTTTATATTTATTTTTCTACACACTTTTATTTTTAAAAAATTAATTAATTTATATTTATAAAAATATGTCAAAATTTGATTGAGTTGATTCTGCGAAATAAAGGAAGCGATCGAATCTACACACTTTTATTTTTTAAAAGTATATTACAAAAGTAACCAAAATTCATGTCAGTTAATTTTATATTTATTTTTCTACACACTTTTTTTAAAAAAAATTAATTAATTTTATATTTATTTTATGACAGTTTCTGACTGTTGAATTTGATTAATCCTGGCCGCTTTTAGTCTCATGTCAATAGGATTTTAGAAATCGCCTAATATTAGCCGTAGAATCTTAACAGTGAAAACGAATCTAATGATTAAAAATAAAGAGGAAAAGAAACTATTCAATGAAGACCGTTGGATCAGGTAGTTATGGGCAAATCATGGTCACTCTTTATCCCTAGTCAATAGGCGATTATTTCCGCTCTATATTGTATATTAGACTAGTACTTTATGCCCGTTGGCACGGGAGGGAACAGTATGGAAATGTGAAGGACTGGCAAAAATGAAATCGCATGGTTGTGACAACGTTTCACTCATGGCCGTAACCTGGGTTCGAAGAGTAGAATAAAAATGAAGGTTAAAGAGAATGATAATGACAAAGTATTGTATATATCAATAGTAAAATATGAACAATTCTTTGCAAGCTATATAACTACTGGGGATGGAGAGTGGGAAGGGAAGAGACGGGGTGGAATGGGTAGTTGTTTTCACAGGCGGTTAGGGTTTAATTTTTGAATCAGTTTTAGGCTGTCTGATCAATTTTTGAGATTTAATCTTAGCCGCTCTTTCTCTTGGCGGTTACCTCCATTGCCTATTGTAATATAGACTAGTACTTTTTCACCCGTGCCAATGGCACGGTGACAGTACAACATAAATAATGCGTGGTTGAGATCATAACCCCCAAATGCATTTAGTTTAGTATCTATGATTACATTGTAAATAATCAAACACCGTAAAAGGAAAAAAAAACAAATCTATTAAAATGTTAAAATTTTCATTTGATTGCAAGAACAACAATATTGATGGTCCCTTACATAACCACAACCCCATCCACTTTCCTCTTTTCCCTCAGCCCCTCACCCTCTTTATGTAACCCACTATCCTATTGAGTTATAGTTTTCCAAAATACCAAGAACTTGGATTGTTGGTCTTCTATCCGAACCTATCTTATTTTCGCTGCGTTTCTGAGTAGGAGGAGCAATTCATATATAAATCATATTTCTATAATTACCAAATCCATGGTTTATGTGCTCGATGCAGAACAGGTAATGCTAACCAAATGAAAGAAACCATAAATCACAAATTTACAACACTGTTAAGTAACAATCACTGAATACCTAATGCCTTAGACATTTGAAATGAATACGTTTATGCGATGAACCTCTGATTTTTACCTTCGAGTTGTTTCTTTCTGTCCTAACATTCCAAATCGATTTGTTTCTTCTCTTCTAAAATATCACTAAGATGACTAATTATAATTATAATTTAAATTATTTTATTACATAAAAATCTTAGAACTTTGATCCCCTGGAGTTGCTATTAGAAAGATATAGAAATAGAAAACAGAATTCCCACCCCCCACACCCCACAAAAATAAATAAAAAAAAATTAAATGAAACTAACAAACAGCAAGATTAACAATTGGAAAGAACAGAGAGGTGCTTTACCAAAACAAAAATTTGTGTCGGTATGTATACGCATAAAAAGAGAAGGTGGAGATGCACCTGAATGAGTTTCATTTTGAAAGATATCATTAATCTCCTTCTCCTACTCATACTCATACTACTCTTTCGCGGCGTAGAGGTGAAGAAGATTCCTAGATATACTCTTGAGTGGCAATCGAGGTTCTGTGATGTGAAAAGAGAGAATCGAGGTTATGCCCGGTAGTAGAACCGACGCACATTATAAATTCAAATATTTAAAATATTTAACTTCAAAACGTACTGCATATTACACAATTCATGTGAGATGTAAGGAAAATAAAAACACAACATGCAGCAAGGATAGAACAAAGAAAAAGTTTTTTTGAGCAACAGTTCTAAAGTAGATAACTTCAAAACGTACTACATACTACATAATTCTTTTTTTAAAATGTTCATTGAGACGAAGGAAGAAATGTTCATTTTTTTTTACATAGAAAGAAATTCTACTTCTTTTTTAAAAAAAAAATCTTCATTTCAAAAATGAATATTACTTTCATCCCAAAATTAATACTACTTTCTATATAAAAAAATAAAATGAATATTTCTTCCTTCGTCTCAATGAACATTTAAAAAAATAATTATTTTTTGGGATGAAGGAAGTAATGTTCAATTTTTTGGGCAAAAAATATAGTATTATTTTTTGGTTATTCATTTTGAGTCGAAAGTAATATTCATTTTTGATATGAAGGAAATAATTTTTTTACAATAGTAAATTTTTTAAGTATTTATTTGAGACGGAAAAAATAATATTTCCTTTTAGTTTTCTTTATTAAAACATATTTTTTGTATTTTTATTTTGTAATTTAAAGCGGGACGGAGAATGAATTAGTAATTTGGTTGTGTTCACACAGAAGAAAAGAAACTTAGAATTCGCTAATTCAATTAGCGAGTTCAAATTTATTTTTTAGTTTTCTTTATTGAAACATAATTTTATATTTTTATTTTGTAATTTAAAGCGAGACAGAGAATGAATTACTAATGCGGTTGTGTTCACACAGAATAAAAGAAACTTAGAACTCACTAATTCAATTAGCGAGTTCAAATTTATTTTTTTATTATTATTTTTATTTTTTTAATATTAAAATTTAAACTCACTAAATGGTGTAGCGAGTTTAAACGAAAAAAAATTATAAAACCTGCTATCCCTCTCAAAGACTCCATGAGTTGCAAAAGTTCTACAAAAATATAAACCAAGCAAAATAGACATTATTAAGCAAGCAATGACACAATACAAAAGAAACATTTTTTATCACCTATAGATCTTTGTCCATGGCACAATACAAAAAAAAATTATTTTTCATATTCAATCCTAGCCACCAGTTATGTTTTCTCAAACTCAATCTTGGTCATCGATTGTGTGGCAGTTAGATGTGATCTCTATTGTATTATAGATGATTATTCACACTAATAATGGTTTTTCCCCGGCAGTTCTAGTAGTGGCACAAATTTGTGACACTTAAAGGACGAAAAATGCCGCTAATTTTTGACACTTTTTAAAAAGTGTCGTTTATTTTTGGAACTTTCTAATAAGTGTCACTAATTTTCGACACTTTATAATAGATGTCGCTAATTTCCAACATTTTTAATTAAGTGTCGCTAAATTTTTGGCGCTTTTTAATAATTGCCACTAAATTACGGCATTTTTTATAAGTGTCACCGACTTCCGACACTTTTTAATTAAGTGTCATTAGTTTTCGGCAATTTTTAATAAGCGCCACTTAATTTTCGATACTTTTACTTTTAGTAAGTATCGATAATTTGCGGCCCTTTAGTGTAATGTGCCGCTATAACATTGATTACTTTGAAGTTTTTATTTTATTTTGAAATTTAATCATATTTTTCTTGTAGCTTTTCACGCTCTTTTAGTTATATTAGATTTATATGAATACCATCATTTGAAAATGCAATAATCCAAGTTTTTGTGTTATAATACGTACTAGCGATACATCCAGGTGCGATGCACGAAAATAGCATAATTTACCTTAAATCAAAATTTGTACAACAATATATATAATCAAATACTAATTAAAATTAAAAAAATGTAATATGAAATAGTAATATTTAACGTAAATATAGGAAAGTAAATAATAAAGAAAACAACAGCAAATACGATTATGTAAACAATTTTCCTAACCAAAATTAGTACAACAATATATCTAATTAATACCGATTAAAGTTAAATAATGTAATAGAGTATGAGATAGTGATATTTAACATAAATAGAGGAGATATAACATGGAGAACAACAAAGAATACGATTATGTAAACAATTTTCCTTAACCAAATAACATCTTGAATTGAAAATATTTAAAGACATTAAATACATATATATTAAACCAATCCGTATTAGTTTAAAAATAATAAACGGAAAAGGGAACCCAATTTTTTTAGACAACCCAAAACCCCAATTTTCCCATTTCCAGTAAACATCAAATTTTATTTCGTAAATTAAAAGTTTTAATTTCTTTGTAACATATTCAAAATATTACAATTTTATCCCTATGTAGAAAAGTAAATTATGGCTAAATCTAATAATGACTTAAATAATTAAATAAATAAAGTTTTCTTTTAAATGATTGCAACTCTATATATGGAGAGATGTTAATAAAAAGAAAGTGAAAATATTAAATTGTTAAATTCACATCTCTCCCCCTCTCATACCCCACCCCCATTCACCTATCACAAATTCATCTATCTCCCTAAAATTTGCAAATGCGTCACTCATCTCACATTTATTACTGAAAAATTATATCCACTTTTTGTTAATAATTTTTTTTATCAAACGGCAAATCAACTGCATTCACAATAATATAATAGACGACACTATACAAACGTCGAAAGCTCAACTCAAACATCAATAGTAGTTCTATCTTTTAACTTACAACAAAGATTATTACAATCAATTAAAAGAAAAAAAAATCACCTAATAGACTTTATCTTCTTAATATATGTACAGAGTAATCTCATTTCACGCTAAAATATTTCATAGCTCTTCCCCACTTAATTAATTATTCATACATAATTATCTTAATCATTTGAAAAGAAAAATATATTATGTATAAATCTAATAGTGACTTAAATAAATAAATGGGAGGGCTATTGCCACTACATGTTTTGCTTTTTCACTACATTCATTGGGATAATTTATTATTTTGACAAAATTGCCCTTCAAACCCATCCTAATTCTTTTTATGGTAAGATTATTTAATTCTTTTTATCTTTCATATATAATTCTTTTCATCTTTGCCAAGGAAATCAAATCCTTACTATTTTTTTATAAAATAATTATATAATTAACGTAAAATCTGGGGAGAAACGCGTTTTCCATAATTTATGGAGAAACGGAGCCCAGCTTGTCGCGCGACAATGCGAGGCTGAACACGTTTCTCCATAAGTATGGCACGACTCTTTTATCTGGATATCCGTCCCAAGACTTCTGGATATCCTGAACCTTATGAAAGTGATATCCAGAATCAGAAATTTGGCCTTGGCCTTTGCCCCAAATCTTTTTTTCTGGATATCCGTTCCAAAGCTTCTGGATATCACTATTCAATGTTCTGGATATCCAGAACCTTATGAAAGTGATATCCAGAATCATAAATTTGGTCTTTGCGTTGGATTTGGCTTCAAATCTTTTTCTGGATATCCGTCCCAAGGCTTCTCGATATCAATATTCAATGTTCGGATATCCGTAACCTTATGAAAAGTGATATCCAGAAATTTAGAAGTTGGCCTATGGCCCCAAATCTTTTCGGATATCCATCCCAAAGCTTCGGATATCAGAACACGTTTCTCCATAAGTTATGGAGAAATGTGTTTCTCCAGAGATCGACTCTATAATTAATATGAAATAATTGTAACGAAAGAGAAATATTTATATTTCACCATATTGTTTTATACTTTTATATGTAATATATTACTAATAAATTATATAAATTTATTATTTACATTTTTATAAATATAGAACTTTAATTATACATTTTGAAGTATAAAACTTAAGTTTAGAATTTATAAATGATTTTTTTGGTAGCGATAAAACATATATTATTATGCTTGTAATTAAAAAATCTTGTGAAAAACTAACTTTTATAAACAATGGAATAACTTTTAGATGAAAAACTTAAAATTGAGAGTTTTTAGTTCCTAAAAACCTCTTATTTTTCCTAGTGTTAAGAAAAAGTAATTTACTCATTTGTACTAATATATTTCAAACATAAAATTTATTGGTGAAACTATAAATAATTTTGAGCAGTAGAATATTTTTAAAAATATTTTATATTTTCAAGCTCACATTATTGATATTTATTTTTTAAATTGTGTCATATATTTTTAACTATTTTTCTATAAAATATTAAATAAGAAATAAGGGATTGCATTGTAATTTGATTTTTATTTAGAGAAAATAAATATAAAAAATACAAGTACAAAATAAATAAAAAGTCAAGTTGAAAAAAACTAAATGATAATTTACTATTTGAAGTTAATTCTTCATTATCTAAGATAATTATTTCAAGTAAAAATATAATTAATTAGATAAATTATTAGTAAATGAATGGTTATTTTCAAAAATATGATTTAGTGGATAAGTTAAGTTTGTAGAGGAAAAATAATTATTAATTTGGTGTAAATTTTTTTTTTTTGATTAATTTATTATAAAATAATTGAGGTCAAAGAATTTGGGGAAAAAAATTTGTAAATTTATGCATCCAATCAAAAACACTTGATGGTGATTTCAATGTCTAATATCTACATTTATGCCACGAACGTAAATGACTAAAATACCCATGACAGATTTCCAAATTTAACCACTTGATGTTGACGTTTTTTAGCGTCAAATTTCCATTTTGACCACTTTCTTGCTTTTAATATAGTATAGATTTGTTTCTGAATATTTGTATTAACTTGATGGTTTAAGCGTAGTGGTAGAAGGTTTGTTTCATTTACATAAGGATATGGGTTCAAATCCGATTATTTTTGTAAGTGTGAGTGTTCCACGCATTTTTAGCAAAGATGATTTCTAATTATTAGGATTTGTATCTTTTTTATTTTTAGAATATATTTGTAAATATCTTCTTTAGTTTATTTAGGTTTATGTTATTAACTAATCTACTAACCAAATCTTGGATATCTTTAATGTATATTTGGTTATTGTGTAGGTATCTCTCACACAAGGAAAGAGTCCATGATAAGGAAGGATTGCTTTGATTGACTAAGGAAGGTAGAAGTCTAATTATGAAAGATCTTCTCAAGCAAATTACCTCCTACAAACAAGGTCTCCTTTCACTATAAATTGGAGTTGCATGCCTCATTGTGAGACACGGTTTTTATGATTAAAATTTCTAGAGTTTCAAAGAACAAAAGAGAGTTTTAGTGTGATATTATTTCGGTTATTTTGTTATTTTGTTCTTCTCTTAGTACGAGTTCGTGTAACTGATTCGTATTTGGTTTAATAAGAGACGCTTTTTATTGTCTACAGAAAGTTGTTGTAGATAAGTGTTTAAATTCGTGTTTCACTTTGTTTTAATCTGTTTTTTTCGCTGCTTTGTGTTGGAGCTAGTGTTGGTGCTATCACACAGGGACTCACACCGGAGTTCTTTTGTGTTCAACTTGTCGATCTTAGCTACTCAATTTCTTTCAAATTTGGTATCGAGCTTTACTCGATTACCTTGAGTGAGATCCGAGAAAGAGTAGTCATTATGGATGGTCATGTCAGTCAATATCGTCCTCCAATTTTAGATGGTATAAACTATACTCTATAGAAAGCTAAGATGCATCTTTACATCAAAGCAATTGATGAGAGGGAATGGCTTAGTATCATTGTCCCATGGACTCTTCCTAAGGTTGAAAACAAGGATGTAGTAGGTGAAACCTCTGAAAAATCCTACAAACTTAAACCTGAGGAAGACTAGACTACGTGAGAAAATTGCTCTTGCTAATTATAATTTGAGCTCTACGGCACTACTACATTTCGACCTAATGTAACGCATCTAGCAGCATGTAATGTAACGCCTCGAGCTAATGTAACGCATCTAATGCAACGCTGAGCTAATGTAACGCATCTAATGCAACGCGGAGCTAATGTAACGGCTAATGCAACGCCGGAGCTAATGTAACGCATCTAATGCAACGCCAGAGCTAATGTAACGCATCTAATGCAACGCCAGAGCTAATGTAACGAGTCTAATGCAACGCCAAAATCCTAATGTAACGCCTAAATTACTAATGCAACTGGCCTGAAATCCTATAACCTTTATAACCTATACAGCCTATCTACCTTTTTCATACCCTATAACCTATATCCTATATCCTATACCCTATCACTATACCTTATACACTATATCACTATACACTATACCTATCTGCCCTATACCACATGCCCTATACATTATACCCTATAACCTATATCCTATACCATTATACTGCTATACCACTATCTATATACCACACATACCCTATCTGTTTATACCACTATACCATATACGCTGTAGTATACCGTATGCCACCATGACCTCATATTCTATACCTTTGCATACCATATACCATACATACCACTATACACTGCGTACGCGTACCTATACCTATACGGCACATATCATACCACATATCCACATACTGCTATACCACTATGTCACATCTGGCACATACCATATAACCTATATCTACATAGGGTATAGGGCATATGGTATAGGTGTATAATCTCCATATAGTATATTCCCTATATTATTGGGTATACTATACCATATACTATGCCTATACCTTATACTATAGGGTATTACCACACTATCTAATGTCTTACATGCCCTATGCATTATATATCTGCTATACATATATACATTATACCTATATCCTATACCATTATACCATATGCCTACATGCTATACCTATGGGGTATACCACATCTCCATTATAGGGTATACCTTATACCCAATACCTATGCCACTATCACAGCTTTATACACACACCACATACTATACTACTTATACACTATACCTATCTGTTATCTGTTTATATCATACCTATATAAATATGCCACCTATACCCTATACCACCCTTAGGGTATACCTATACCGTATGCATTATACCTATAGGATATAGGTTATAGAGGGTATAGTGTATAGGCATGAAACATAGGCGTAAATATAGGGATATAAGATATAGGATATAAATTATAGGGTATAGGGTATAGGAAGGTATACTCTATAGGGTATAGGGTATCAGGGTATAAGCGTCTCTATAGGGTATAGGGTATATCTATAGGAGTATATGGCATATGGTATAGGGTATACCTATAGGGTATAGGGTATAGGGTATAGGGCATATGGTATAGGGTATACCTTATATAGGGTATAGGGTATGCATTTTCTATAAGGGTATAGGGTATATAGGGTATAGAGGCATGCAGAGCATATGGTATAAGGTATACCATTATAGGGTATAGGGTATAAGTATAAGGTATAGTATAAGTATACCTATAAATTTATAGGGTATAAGGTATAGGAGCATATGGTATAGGGTATACCTTTATAAGGTATAGGGTATAGGGTTATATGGTATAGGATATACCTATACTAGGGTATAAGGTTATACCACATAGGGTATGGGGTATTTATAGGAGTATAGGGTATACATAGGGTATAGGGTATACTGCATAGGATATAGGGGTATAGGGCATATGGTATAGGGTATACCTATAGGGTATAGGGTATAGGAGTATAGGGTATAGGGTATACCCTATAGGGTATAGGATATACCACTATAGGGTACAGAGGTATAAGGGTATATCTATAGGGTATAGGAGTATACCCTATAGAGATTACAGGGTATAGGGTATACCCTATAGGGTGTTATAGGAGTATAAGGTATAGGGCATTTGGTATAGGGTATACTCTATAGGGTATAGGGTGCATACCACATAAGGTATAGGAGTATATGGTACATAGGGTATACCCTATAGGGTTTATAGGAGTATAAGGTATAGGAGTATACCTATAGGGTATAGGAGCATATGGTATAGGGTACATACCCTATAAATTCATACCACATATATAGAATATACCCTATAGGGTATAGAACATATCTGCATGTAGGGTGAGGAGTATACCTTTTATAGGGTATAGGGTATACACCTAAATAGGGTATAGGGTATAAGGTATATGGCATATGGTATAGGGTATAAGGTATAGGGTATATGGTATAGGGTATACTTTTTATAGGGTATAGGGCGCTAGGGTATACCTTTTTATGGGATGCTAGGACATAGAACATATGGTATAGGGTATACCTATGGGGTATAAGTATTATGCCCTATAGAGTATAGGGTATAGGGTATAGGATATAGGGTGTAGGATATATGGTATAGTATATAGGGTATAGAGTATATGGTATAAGGTATAGAGTATATGGTATAGGGTATAATATTTATTGATAATAAATATTATTATTAATTATATTAGGCATAATATTATTTTATAGTTTAAATTATTATTATTATTAATTATTTTTAATATCAATTTATTATTATTATTAATTATATAATAATAATTATTAATAATAATTATTATTAATAATTATTATTATATAATTAATTATTATTATTAATTATATAATAATAATTATTATTAATTATTAATTATATAATAAAAATTATAAATAATAATAATAATTATTAATAATATTAATTATTAATAATTATTATTATATAATTATTATTATCAATAATTATTATTAATAATTATTATTAATAATTATCATTATTATTATTAATAATTATTAATCATTATTAATAATAATTATTATTAATAAGTATTATCATTATTAATTATTATTAATAATTATAATTAATAATTATTTTATTAATAATTATTATTATTATTAATTATTATTATTGATAAATATTATTGATAATAAATATTATTATTAATTATATAATAATAATTATTATTAATAATAATTATTATTAATAATTATTTTTATTATTAATAATTTTTATTATTAATAATTATTATTAATAATAATTATTAATAATTATTATTATTAATAATAATAATTATTATTAATAATAATAATTAATAATTGTTAATAATAATAATAATTAATAATTATTATTATTAATAATTATTAATAATAATTCTTGATAATAATAATTATTAATAATAATAATTATTAATAATTATTATTATTAATAATAATTATTATTAATAATTATTATTAATAATTATTATTATTAATATTTTGATAATATAAAAACATTTTGAAGAATTGTGGGCCAGATTGGATTGAAAGTGTGAATGGTTAGATTTGGTTTAGTCGTGATCAGCGTGGTTATTTGAGATCAGGTAAAACTATGCCATGTGGCATTGTTTTGTTGGATGCCAGATGCTCCACAGCGGAATCTATGATTAAACCAAATCGTGGCGTCCACTTGCTTTGTCCAACAGTGATATTTCTAATAGCCAAATGTTCCTCCTCCCTTTTTCTCTCCTCATTTCTCTCTCTTTATTTTTTCGGTTTAACAAAATCAAGCTGTTTCTCTCTCTTACACTCATTTCCATTTCACATTTATCAAAATCAAGAAACCCATTTCTCTCTCTCTCTCTACATTCCACCTCCGGCTCTGGCACCATCCCCACCTCCGGCCCTTTCTCCGACAGCCATCCCCGTCTGACTAGTAAATTAACCCCAAATTATAGATAACCCTAACCTCTTCTTTCTCTCTCTACAGCTAGCCTAGTTCCCACCTTGAGGTTCAATTGAACCGTCCACGTTCTACTCCATAGTCGATCATCTCCAACTAAAGCATCTACCCACCCCCCTTCATCTTCTCCGGCGACGGCGATGGCAACGGTGGATCCGCCAGTCACCGGCCGTCCCAACGTCTTCTTCTCTCTCTCCCCAACGCCTTCTTCTCTCTCTCCCCCAACGCCGTCTTCTTCTCTTCCCTTCATCATCTCCGTGAGCTCAATTGTTCCATCTCTCTTTCTCTAGCGTCGTTCCATCTCTCTCGCTCTCTCAAAAATTTCACTGCACCTATACTATACCCCCAAAATGCTATGAGCACTTGTTCCCAGTATCCTCAATATGGCTGCGATTTTTAATGAAAGAATCAAATGATTAGAACATTCGATTCAGGCGTTTCCAAGGAAAATCCTTGTTGTGGATTTGGATATTTTCGATTTATTATTGTATTAGAATATTTGATTTGTGGTTGTGGACGGTGGTGGACGGTGGTGAACGGTGGTGGATGGTGGTGGAGCAAAGTGCAACTTTTGAAAAATGTAAGGATTGATTTGAATATAAAAAAAGCTAAGTGGTGATTTGAGAATAAAAAATATTAAGGGACCGATTTGAGAAAAAAAAGTTAAGGGATTGATTTGAGAATATATATATATATATATATATATATATATATATATATATATATATATATATATATATATATATATATATACATATATATATACATATATACATATATATATATATATATACATATATATATACATATATATATATATATATACATATATACATATATATATACATATATACATACATATATACACATATATGTATACATATATACACATATATGTATACATATATACACATATATGTATACATATATATATATACATATAGCATATATATATATATACATACATATATATATATATATATATATATATATATATATATATATATATATATATATTGAAAAAAAGAAAATTGAAAAAATTAATAAAATTGTGAAATTATGTAATAAATTTTAGGTACTCATCTACTTTTTAGCGTTACATTAGGTATTCAACTACTTTTTAAATTGGCATTGCATTAGATACTCATCTACTTTTTGGCGTTGCATTAGGTGTTCATATAGTTTTAAAATTGGCGTTCCATCAGGTATTTACCTGATGCAACGCCAAAGCTCTGGCGTTATATTAGCTTACTATGTCGTTGCATTAGACCTAATGCAACGCAAGAGAATGCAACAGTCATTTGGCATTACATTAGCCTAATGTAACGGTTTTTGGGCCCTAATGCAACGAAAATTGGCGTTACATTAGGTCAGAAATGTAGTAGTGTGGGTAAGGTTGATAATCAGACAAAGAAGAAGGATTTGTCGTCATATGATTAGTGGACCCTGAGTCCAGAACATATGAATCATTATGAGCAACATAGGCTGAGTTACTTGGATCTTGACAATCACGTGCCCCATGTCCATGTTCAAAACAAAGTTAGTAGGTGATTAAAGCTTGCTCACCGTAGATGGGGTTGGGAAGTAAACCACGCCCACGTCCATTATTGTCAAAGTGAGTTCCACAGGCGTTTCCTGTTCCCTTTCCACGATTACCATTCTGACCACGACCATGAGAGTTGTTGTTGTTGCTGTTGTAACCCCACTGACCATTCCATTGACCACCTCCAGGGCCATTTTGATGGCGATTCTTTCCATGGCCACGATTACCCCCAGCAATGCCACGATGTCTACCACATCTGCCACGATTTACAGAGGAAGAACCTGACTTTTCTGCAATAAGAGTTGTGGACTGTTGAACAAGGGAAGCAAACTTTTGTTGTAGCATCTAATCTTTAAGAAGAAGTTCAGTCAGATCATCCAATGTGAGAATTTGACGAACATGAGCAGATGCGGTAGAGGTGAGGAATTCCTTGAATTCAGGACCTAGACCGCCAAGTATACGGTGAATCAGACCCGTGTCGTCGACTGGGGCGCCGACAGCAGTAAGAGAATCCGCAATTGAAGAAGCTTGGAGGAGATAATCTGAGATGGTGGTGTCTGTCGTCTTCTTTAGATCATGAAGCTTCTCTTTGAGATTCTCGATTTGAAGCGTAGAAGTCGCACCAAACCGTTTGGCCAGCCTTGCCCGAAGCCTTCGGGCGGTGTCACTAGAGTTCAAATAGAGAGTACATCAGGTGTCACCGTGCCCTTGATCCACCCCTGAGACTAAATCGGTGGCCGTTTTCCATAATTCATGTTGTGTATTTTCGGACCCATCGAGAAAGATTGGCGGCGGGTGCACAGGGATGAATAACGTAGAGAAGTTTGTGAGTTCGAAGCATGGTTTTGAATAGGGTACTCCAATTAACATAAATGTCCTTGGTCAAATATGTTTGTCCCATAATCGCATTAGGATTATAAAAGACGAGAAGAGAGATTGGGGAAGATGTTTGGGAAAGAGAGGCAGAATCAGACATTGAAGTAGTATCCATGCTGGTCCAGGCTGAGAGACCATCTAAGAGCACAAAGAGCGAAGCATAAAGAAGAAAGAAAGAAAGCGGGAGAATTTTCCCTTGTCTTTCACTCCATGCGAGAACAAATATATATACACGAGACTCTAATCCTTAAGATACACTAATACATAGAATATGTACAGCCACTAAACTAATGCTATCTATACAATGAACCTATAATACAAACAGGTAAGTAAAAGACTTATCATTAACAGCTGATAGACCAAACATGGAAGCAACATGACAATATTTCTTAAAATTTGGTCTTAGAGCAGTTTGTTGGGTCACGTTGACTCGAAGCATATTCTGATATGATTGATGCATGAAGGCGACTTCAACCGTCTTTTGTGCTAAGGAACAATGACAACTTGGAAGATACCCTATGCGTGTATTCAGATGGACACCTTCTTGGCACTCGGAGACAGAATCCTCACTTTATTCCGCTTGGGTTGGTCTCCCTTACCTCCTTATTCATATGTTCAACAAGATATGACTTTTTTCAATTGCTTGAATATTTGGAGAGCCATTATCAATGGATCAACCTACGGCAAATCTCTCTCGGCCCAGCGTGGCATAAAGGTTTTGGTACAAGTTGATTTAATAAAAAAAAATCCCATCTAGGGTTTTCATTGACTATGGAGATGAATTTTCTAGTTTCTATCAAGTTATTGACTTTAGCAATCTTCCTAGTTATTATAAACATTGTTTCAAGTTGGGTCATGATATGTCCACTTGTTACCATCTACATTACCATCTACATACAAGGGCTGATAATGTTAAATTAAATCCAAGTAATTCCGAGGTAAATCTTACTACTTCTCAAGTTGGCAAAGTGGTGTCAACATATGTTGAAAAGCATAACAAGAATGGTTTAAACCAATCTTCGTTAAACAAAGATATGGCTGGCAGTGGTTAGAAGGGTAATAATGCTAATGATGTGGTGTGGATATAGCAATCTCCAATAAAGATTCAGAGAAAATCATTGCCACAAAACCATATTCGGATCCTGGTTCACAGGATGATATGGAGCATGAAGGATTATCGCAGGCTTTAAAGCATACTATTTATTGGACAAAATATGTTAGAATAGGATAAGGGAAGTATATATTTAATATAGGACTGTTAATATCCTTTTGTAATTGGAATGAATCATCTAGGAAATAGGAATAGACTTTATTCTAGGACCATTGTACTCATTCAACTCATTCAGTATATAATTGGCTAAATGCATAATGAGAGACTCACATTGAGTCTTTGGAATTTCCTTGTGCCTTAGTCTCTCTCTCTCTCTCTCTCTCTCTCTCTCTCTCTCTCTCTCTCTCTCTCTCTCTCTCTCTCTCTCTCTTTCTCTCTCTCTCTCTCTCCCTCTCTCTCGTATTTTCTCTTCCTAACATCATATTCAGGCCGTGTGACTCCGTCTCTCCCTTTTATGAATTTATCATATCTTAAATGGTATCAGAGCCTCCGCTCCATGGTGGCCTGATTTTCGCTTCCGCGCTATTTTTTTCTTAATATTTCTTTTCCTATGGATGATTTTTGGTACGATCCCGTTCCAAGTTTTACATCGTTACCAACATCCTATTATATTTGTCAGTTGTGTAACGTTTTTGGTCATACCACAATCGAGTGTTTGTGTCCTTTTGAACCAAGTAATACCGCTCATACTAATTCTTCTTTTTCAATGTCGGATTGGCTTTATCCGGAGCATAATGAAACTAAAGAGGTCATAGATTCTTCTTCATCTTCTGATACAGATGATTAAGTGATCGACACAGATGTTTCATCTTCTTCCCCTATATTTTCAACTTCAAATTGGTATATTGATCATCTCTTTGATCAACTACACTGTCTTCAAAAACTCCCGTCTCAATCTTTGAAAAGTTATTTTCTTGAAGCTAGATCTCTAGCCTCTGCATTATTCATGGCCGATGCACCTATTTCTGAAATTGATCTAATGAATTTTATTATTGATGGACTTCATCCATTATATAAAAAATTTGTTAAATACTATTATTTTCGAAAACCACAAATCTCGTTAGATTTTCTTTTCAATTTTCTTATTGATGAGGAAAAACAGTGTATGAAACCATCTTTTTCAATTTCGAGGAAGGCAACTCCTCTATTTGCTGCTCCCGGATGCAAAAATGATATTTTTGCAGATTCCATTTCTGCAAGTAATGATGGGTCCTTGGCTTTTCCTAGCATAACAGCCAAATCACAGCCCATTCTACCCTCTGCTACCAGTGTTCGTCATTCGGACTGTCCTTCTGAATTGGGCTCGCACAGCCCACATTTGTTTGACCCAATCCATAAAGAACTCCCTTTAGTGCTTTCACAAAAATTGGGTAGACCTATACAAACTGGGTTCTTTCCAGAAGTTGGGCCAACATATCCTGCACCAGCGCCATATATGAGTATACAATCTCCAGCCCACTCTCCTAGAAAAACTTCTTTTTCAGAGCCGAGTCCACCCACTACTGCACCCGAACACAAATATGATGTTTTCACAGATTCTACGGTTGCCCAACTGGACCAGACTTATTCTCCTATAAATGGGCCAGCTTCTCTAGACCAATCCTACAAGAATGCAGCCCAAGATGCTCCCTGCACTTCTAAACATTTCTGCATTACCTCTGAAGTATCAACCAAAGCTTTGGTCAGCCCTTCTATCCCACAAGTGTGTTCTGATCCAAATTCCAGTTCTTTGGTAAACTTTGTTTGCAAGCATGTTGATCCTGCGTCTGGTGTGTCTCAGGCCCAAGTGGCCCATACGGATTGTACAATTCCAGGCTCATGCTTTGTCCCTTGTGCACGTGGGTTGCCTAGTCCCTCTAAAGCTCTTGTGCAGCCAGATTCTCAAGAGAATCAGACCTCCAACCTGCATGAGCTTCATGGGACTTGCTTAACATCCAACCTCATTTCTTCAGTGCCTGGCGCACATCAGCCAAACACTCTAGTCCAAGTCGATATAACCACGCAGCGGCTCATGTAGTCTTGCCCGGCCCGTCCGTCTACAACAACATTGTCACATCTTATTTGAGCTTTTCTTCAAGCAAAATTAATGTGAAACAGTCGGATGAAGATGATTCCTACATATTATATCACCCGAAGAAGTGGCAATATATTCCTAGTCGTAATCATCTCTACCTTATGTTGTTATTCAACATAAATGAGTTACTTTCGACATTTCCTCTCGGCATGATTTTTGTCTCGTCCCTGTCGTGGCAATTAAGTGGACAATACTCAAGTTCAAGCAGCATCTTCGTACCTTCGATTAGCTTGAGGGAGGGTATTGGACAAAATATGTTAGAATAGGATAAGGGAAGTATATATTCAATATAGGACTGTTAATATTCTTTTGTAATTGGAATGAATCATCTAGGAAATAGGAATAGACTTTAGTCTAGGACCATTGTACTCATTCAACTCATTCAGTAAATAATTGGCTAAATGCATAATGAGAGACTCACGTTGAGTCTTTGGAATTTCCTTGTGCCTTAGTCCCTCTCTCTCTCTCTCTCTCTCTCTCTCTCTCTCTCTCTCTCTCTCTCTCTCTCTCTCTCTCTCTCTCTCTCGTATTTTCTCTTCCTAACATCATATTCAGGCCGTGTGACTCCGTCTCTCCCTTTTATGAATTTATCATATCTTACACTATTGAGACACACGATTTGGGGGTTAAATCCTAATGGCACAAAGATTACTCGGCTAGATGTGACTGTAGACGATATCTCGACTACAAATGCTACTGTTGATGAGGAAAATATTGACCTTTGTGTAGCTACGGGTGAGATAAATAATTTCAAGGAGTTAGATACTACTCTACTCATGAGATGATAGTTGATTCTTTAGCCGATCATGTGGCTATGAATCAGAGGAATGTTTTGGATGTTGAAACTCCTTCGAATGTTGGTCTTTTAGCTGTTGTTCACTCTCTAGAAATTGTGGATATCCTTAGTCCTACAATCGAAAATACAACCTCTAGCCAGATGAAAGAGGCTGTTGTTTCTGGTGATGGGGCTTTAGTTGGTTCATTTGCAAAAGAGCAGGAGATATTGACCACCGATGGTTATGAGGGCCCAGATGAGGTTCTTCGTAGAGTTGGAGCTTCAAAATCAAACCCAAATCTGTCTAATTCTCCCCCTGCTAGTTGTGATGATGTGTATCCGAAAATTTTCCCATTTTTATTTGAAAAAATCAACGAAACGGAGTCGCCACGCCATTTTTATTTTGAGGGCCAAAACTTTGAAAAAAGCCCGAGATCAGAGATTTAGGTTCGGAGGTCATGTTACACGCCGGGAAGGACGTTAGTGTGCACCCGGAATGCCTCGTAAAACGAGTCTTCCAAGCTGAAAATCATTTGTGTGTGTGTGTGTGTTTTTTGGCCAAAATAATTTGAAACTCAGAAAAGTAAAAATTGGGATATCTTTTCAAGACTTTAAACTGATCCCATGAATTTTTGGAAGATTTTTGGATTGAGATTTGGTACTCAAAAGACCTTTTGAAGTTGAGAGCCATTTCTGCCAGAATGAAAAAGGCAGTGGACCTTTGGTTTTGAAATGGATTCAAGGGTCTTAAAACTTCATAATCTGGATAAACTCAGAGAATGAAAGTTGTTCTAGACACCTTAAATAAGATTTGTGCGAAGGAATTTTCCATTTTGGAGAAGATTTTAGGGGTCAAAACCTTCTGGAAACCTCAGATATGAGATCTGGATTCCCAGAAGCTGATGAACTAGCCTCTGAAAGAAAATTTGAAAAGAGGAGTTTTACTCACCCAAAAAATAAAGTAAAAATATGTATGGAAATATCTGGATGTTGGCTACAAAAAGTGTTTTGTAGTCAACACCAAATTCCACATTTATCTGTGTCCAAAAAATTAGACCATGGACTGAGGTCTGAGAAAATTGCTACTGGACAGCAACTTCTCAAGAAAGAAAATATGATTTTAAGGGGGGTTTTGCATCCATGCTTGTCCCCATTTCCCTAGGTTTTGGTTAGTGATCAATTGACATTTTAGTGGTGAATCAACTATACCAAACCATCCTTGGGGTACATTAGGACTAAGCATTTCATTTGCTTGGGGAGGGGGATTTTACCCTTTGAAAATGAGATTTGATGCTTGAAAATGGTTTTTAGGGTTTTGAAAATGAGTTTTCTTTGCAAGAAAGTAAGAGAACTTGAAAATAATTTTGATCTTTGTAGAAGATCATCCATGGAGATGGTCTTCCATGGTGATCTTCTTAGATCTAAAGCAAGAAGATGAAAGAACTACATTTTGTAGTTTGCAAATGCATGCATGGTTGGAGTTTAGGGTAAGGAGAAGGAGGGTTTACCAATCTTCCTTGTGTTCTTGAGTTTTTGGCTTGAGTGTATAAGTGTTTAAGGCTTCAATGTGAGAGTGAGTGGATGAGTGTGAGTTGGGAAAGATTGGAGAGAAAATGGTGACAATTCTTGAAGAATTCTCACTGTTTTCTCTCTATATTTCGCCAGAGGTTCGGTGCAATTGGTGTTGTGGCTCCTTATTTTTGTATTTGGAGGGCTCAATTTATAGCCCTCTGAAAGATGCAAACCTATCCGCGCGGATGGGATCCTTCAGCGTGCACTGTTCATTAAATGCAGCTCCAGCTTTGGACAAGAGGAATATTTCTTTTGAAATTTCAAATTAACAGCCAGTTTATTGTTCCCAGCCATTTCTATTTGTGGTTTTATTCCTTTTGTTTTACTTTTTGAGATTCTTTTTGAGGTTTAACCTTAAATAACAATGCCCATTTTACCCTTGCTTTGTTAGAAAAGTTAGGATTGTTAGGAATTGTTAGAAATGTTATAACTTTCGTTAATTTTCTAACGAAAATTCTAACAAGCTCAAATTGGAGCACTACGGTAGCCCCTCGGCGACGGCGCTTTCGAAGGAAGCGGGGTCGTCGATAAGAGTAAGGCTCCATATTTGGCGGGATGATCGAGTGATCGGGTGGCTGAACCTAGCGATAGGCTACCTACGTATCCCGAATGGGAATCAAGCCGGCCGTAGTTCGGGTCTTTGACCCTGGAGATGATGGCGTTTTAGGTGCTTCGCACCTGATGAGCGGGGAGTTACTGATCGGTTCTTTGGAAAGAAACTTCTGTGAGGATAAGAGATGACCATTTTCGGTCGATGGCTATCCGCTCTGTTTGGGGATAGGAATGACCATTTCGGTCTGATGGCTATCCGCTCTGCTGGGGATGATTGTGATTTATCGTTTTCCTAGTGATAGCGTCTTAGGTGCCTCAAACCTTGGAGATGGCGTTTTAGGTGCCTCGAACCTTGGAGATGGCGTTTTAGGTGCCTCGAACCTTAATTTTGAAATGGCCTTTCAGTGGACTTCGTCTGCTGCCGAAGGAGAGGGTGACCATTTTGGTCGAGGGGCTGGACCTAATGATAGGCTACCTACGTATCCCTAGTGGGAATCAAGCCCTTTCGTAGTTCGAGTACTACTCGAGATTCCGTTGGCTTTTGGGATTCCGTTAACTTTGCTGGGGATTTTGTTAGCCTTTCTTTGAGGAAAATCGGACGTATTCGATGCAGGAAATCGGTCTTACGTTTGACTGCCGGGGAAGATTTTGATGAAAGATACGGGATCTCGTTATCTTTCTCAGGGAGGTCGGCCTTACGTTTGACTGCCGTCGAATGATTTTGATGAAAGAAACGGGATTCCGTTAACTTTCTCGGAGAGATCGGACTTACGTTTTACTGCCGGGAAGGATTTTGATGAAAGATACGGGATCTCGTTATCTTTCTCAGGGAGATCGGTCTTACGTTTGACTGCCGGGGATGATTTTGATGAAAGATACTGGATCCGTTATCTTTCTCGGGGCACTCGGTCTTACGTTTTACTGCCGTAGAGGATTTTGATGAAAGATACGGGATCTCGTTATCTTTCTCGGGGCACTCGGTCTTACGTTTTACTGCCGGGAATGATTTTGATGAAAGATACGGGATCCGTTATCTTTCTCAGGGAGATCGGTCTTACGTTTGGCTAGGGAAGATTTTGATGAAAGATACGGGATCTCGTTATCTTTCTCGGGGCACTCGGTCTTACGTTTCTTGTAGTAGAGGATTTTGATGAAAGATACGGGATCTCGTTATCTTTCTCGGGGCACTCGGTCTTACGTTTTACTGCCGTAGAGGATTTTGATGAAAGATACGGGATCTCGTTATCTTTCTCGGGGAGATCGGACTTACGTTTTACTGCCGGGAAGGATTTTGATGAAAGATACGGGATCCGTTATCTTTCTCGGGGAGATCGGACTTACGTTTTACCGCCGGAGGTAATTTTGATGAAAGATACGGGATCTCGTTATCTTTCTCGGGGCACTCGGTCTTACGTTTAACTGCCGGGGGTAATTTTGATGAAAGATACGGGATCTCGTTATCTTTCTCGGGGCACTCGGTCTTACGTTTAACTGCCGGGAAGGATTTTGATGAAAGGTACGAGATTTCGTTATCTTTCTCGGGGAGATCGGTCTTATGTTTGACTGCCGGGAATGATTTTGATGAAAGATACGGGATCCGTTATCTTTCTCAGGGAGATCGGTCTTACGTTTGACTGCCGGGAATGATTTTCTTGACAAGGGGCTGACTTTGGTTAACTTTGGTTAACTCTGTCAAGTTGGGGACTGAATCACAGAGTCCTGGAATTTTAAGGGGCAAAAGGGTCATTTTGACCCTTACAATCCTGTCCGCGCGGAGAGGGTTGAAAAGTCAGGGGTATTAATTAGGGCCAACGCCCTTCTCCTTCCCCATTCAGTTTTTTGAAATTGTCGAGAGAGAGAGAAAGCAGGAGAACCGCCATTGTTGCTCAAAAAGCTTCAAAAATCTTCCGTTTTCTTCGATTTTCAAGCAATGGAACACGGGAAGGCGCTTTTCAAGGCCAGGGCGTGGCCCGGTGGCGGAGAGACGATTGGAGCTCGTCAGGATGAGGAGGCATTACAATCTTTCGCAATCGGTTGCGGAGGAGCATTACCGATGCTTGGCAACATTGGGCTTCGGATTCGAATCTCCGAACGGTATACTTTGAAACCCTTTGATCCCTTTGTTGATTTCTTGTTTGAAATTTGAATTTTGGGTGATTTTTGAATTTTTTTTTGAAAAGTTGAATGATTGATGTTCATTGTCTTGGATTTGATTTTGATGCTATGCATGTTGCAATGAATTTGTTGGTATCCCAAAATATGCATTTTGCTTGGGAAAAGAATTGGCATTTTTGCCACACACATTTTTTTTTATCCGAAAATTGCATGTGAAAATTCGAAAATTGTGATGATGATTTTTTTTTTTGAAATTGAATATTGATATTGATGAATGATGCAATGCATGCATTTTGTTTGGAAAGAATGGGCATTTTGCCAATATGAGATGTATGTATGTTTAGGATTTTTTTTTTTTTTGAAAAGTGGGACGGATTTTTCCTCCGTTGCATGTAAGATGGATGATATGCATGTATGCATTTTTTGAAAATGGGACGGAGTTTTTATTTCCGTCGACTTCTTGTAGGATATGCATGTATGCATTTTTTTATTGAAAATTGTTCTTGGCTGTCTTTTACGTGAGAAAAATGGGGCTATGTCTATTGCATGCCGTTATCTTTGCGAAATTTTTTTTTTTTTTTAATGCATGTGTATGCTTTTTTTTTTTGTGCAAATGCAAATGCAATTTTTTGACATTTTCTCTCTTTTTTTTTTTTTTTTTGCGGGCGGAAACCGTTTTGTGACGGAGCGGTGAACAAAATGAAGACTCGAGGATCGGTGGAGTCCGTAGTTGACTTGTGGGATCGGCTTCCGAATGTGGGCCGAGGAGCTTTGCCGAGTCAGGAGACAGATTGTTGTTGAGACGGGGCTTTGGGAGTTCGTTGAGTGCTTGAGGGGCTGGTCAAGTTCCACTAAGAGCAAGGGCACGATGTTTGCTTTGGCGCGGCATTGGTGGGACGCGACCCACACCTTTCACTTCTTGCAGGGCGAGGCTACGGTTACGCCCTCCGATTACTGGCTGCGATCACGGGCCTGTCCTTCAATGAACGCGGCATTGAGTGGCGGGATGGCTACGGCGATGCGGATCTACGAGCTCTTAAGGATTTTCCCTATTCCCAAGGGGATGGGGATGGAGTATGCGGTGGTCTACGGTAAGATTGTGGAGACCATTGTGAGTTACGAGGTGGGGAGGAGAGGATAGGCTCCGTCAGTTGCAGGGGCCTTCTTGTGGTTTGCTTTTCGAGCACCCTCTTTGGGCATGCTTTGAGGACGGCAGTCTTTGCCTTGTTGAGGTCCTTGGAGGACATGGAGACGGTCGGAGATGTCTCGTGGGGAGAGGCCGAGTGGCGAGCTTTATTTTGCTCTTGATAGAGTACGGTAGGAAGGCTGTGAGCTCCTTGTCTTGCTTTGAGTTTGCCCTGGAGGTATAAGCTCTCTTTTTGCTTTCCCTCTTTTTTTTTGAGCACACACTTTTCTTTTGCCTTGGATTGATTTGATTTTTACCTTTCGCGGTATGGGCGTTGGAGTTTTCACGTCACGATGTGGCGGCGGCCGGCGGAGTACGTCGGGCGTATCCGGCCATGCATTCTTGGTCCAAGCATGCCGGGAGAAGATAAGCTCCGGGGGCGTACGACTCTCGAGGTACGCGGATTGCCTTCCTTTGACGGAGGCCGAGACGGATGAGGGGATGATATTCTTCCCACAGGATCGCTTGAGTGGCGCGGTGAAGGCGAGATTTGGGCTGTGCGGCGGAGGATTACGAGAGGTCGACTGCGATGCATATTATGCGGGAGAGAGGGTGACGCGCCGGCATGGCGTGAACTCGCCTTTGAGGACACCGGTGGAGCCTCCGCCGATATGATGCACCAGAGTGATCGGTCAGTGACACAGGATGATTACAGAGCCGGCCGGCACTTCTCGGATTTCGTGGCGGCGAGGCCATATGCGACATTCGTCTTGAGGAGGCTGAGGATGCCTCGGGTTACGGATAGAGAGGGGCTTGGGATCCGCGGTACCCTCGGACGGATTTTCATATATCCGAGGATGGGGTCCGATTGAGGGTGCGAGATCCCTCGGCGAGCGGCTTCCACGAGCTTTCGGCCTCGTCAGGGTATGAAGGTATGGCTTTTACGCTTACGCCTCTTCCTTTCTTTCTTTTGTTTCATCATCTTTAGCATCACTTCCTTTTTTGACGCTTTTGCTTTTGTGCGGTTTTCGGAGGTGGTCGTCGAGAAGGCGACGAAGCAAGTGATCGAGCTAAGAGATTCATCGGGAGGATGGTCGCTTGCGGGGCTCCTCGAGGCTAGAGCGAGGCGACCACGGCCGGCGCTGTCGAGACGGGAGGCTTCCCCTATTCGCTCAGGGAGACTTCTTGAGACTCCTCTGTCTCCTCTCCTTGATCCCCGCGCGGTGCTTGCCTTCGGATCACGTCATTCTCGGGGATCCACACGGGCGGGGACACGTTTGGCGGCATGGTGGGTCGTCTTCGTACGTCCGAGTCCGACGCCTTCACCTTCGGATACGATTTTTTCGCGAGATCTCGGCTTGCCCTATCGGAGCGTGCGGTTGGTCGGCGAGCCTCTTTGCAGAGACGAGGACGATTCGAGCCCGAGATTTTCGGGGCTCACGAGGAAGCGGGCCCGAGTCGCAAGAGGCCGAGCGAGACGTCGGGCGCTAGGGACTCCGATTGATTACCCCCTGATTTTTTAGGCGATTTTACGAGATTTTGAGATTTATGGCCCAGGATTGAGATTTGTACGGCTTATGCACATTTTTTTCTTTTTTTTTTTGATGTAATAATTTAGGATTTTATTGATGTTTGTTTGTTTTTTTATGCACACTCTTTTTTTTTTTGGAATGTAATAATTTAGGATTTTATTTTATGAATGCAATGCGAGTATGAATGCGGTGTTGCATGAGCCTTGTTTTTTTTTTTGGCAAGGGTGTTAGTGTTTGGTATATGGGTGGTTTGGGGAGGTTTTTGCACGGGTTTCGAGCAGCGGGACGGAATATTCCTCTTTTGGTGTAGCGGCTTGGTGTTGCAGATTTTTACGATAAATGACAAACATGTCCGCGCGGATAGGGTCTGCATCGACATTGTCCTTTAATTTTGCTTGAGATCTGGTCTCACTTTATTTCAAATTCAAATATCCTCTTCAACCTCCGAGTCCAAACGGCCATTTTCGGGGAGAAAGAGAGAAAAACCATGGAAAACTTTAGAAAAGCTCCATCAAAATTGTCCCAAGAATCCCAAATGTCATTCTTCAACAAGTTCAAGGATTGGTCCGGGAGATTATGCATGAGAGGAGGTCCTTCTTTGAAGAAAGGTACAAGGTGAAGTGCTTATGGTCTCTCGAGGAATTGATTCGGATTATGAGCTTTTGAGGGCTTCTTCCTCATTTTGGGACACTAGAAGGCATGTCTTTTGCCTTTCCTTCAACGAGATTGTTCCGGATTGTCGAAGAATTTCGGGCCTTGCTTGGAGGTCGGAGGTGGAAGAGATAGCGGTTCCTTTGCCGGAGGGCTTCTTTTGTTGACGGTGTGCGTCCTCCTTCATCTTTCCGGAGGAAGCGCAAGGTATGATCCGCGGTCCCGATCATTTCGATATTTCCGGTCTTCCCGATAGGTTTAGGGGCCTAGGCTTGGATGATGCCTATTGGGATGCCTTTGCACTTTGTATGTTTGGCACCTGTTCATGGTCTATTCCTTTGGGATTTGCCATCGGTCTTTCTTGGATGTTGTCGTTCGGCTTGTCGCACAGGCGAGAGATGTCGTTCCTTTGATTACGGGGAGACTTTTCATGCTCTTGATAGGGCGGCTACCGGAAGACGGTATATGCGCGGGGGCGGCCCGTTCCTCTTGACCACATGGGCGATGGAGCGTTTGGGGGTTCTTCGGGAAACTCCCGACATGATCGAAAGCCTTGGACATTTGCCGGGAGGGGGTTTTTGTGGATTTTGATGATCGGGGCTCGTGGGAGCGTTGGATGGCTGGTCTCCGGACGAGAAGATATCGAGATGGTCGGTGCCTTGTTGGCGGGTGGAGACTCGCGAGTGCTTCGAGGATGGGTCTCGTGTGGTCATGCTTCGGGGCTTTCTCGGTCCGGCTTCTATATTCCGGCTTTAGTTACGAGACAGTTTGGCTTGGAGCGGGTTCCTTTGGGGACTTTGATGATATAGCCACCGGGGTGGTGGCTCTGCTTCTATGGATGATCCCTCGGTGTTTCCATTTCTTTCCCGAGCATGGAGGTATGATGCCTTTCCTCCTCGGGTTATTCTCGAGCGTCAGAGACCGGTGTTCTTGACCACTTGGTACTGGATTGGTATGAGAGGCATGCAGGAGAGACTCGGGTGGCTATTTTGAGACGGCGTGAGGCCATTGTGGGTGCGGAGGACTGTTGTTTACGAGAGGAGGAGGGCCGGCGAGGCCAGCCCTCGTGATAGGAGCGGAGACGGCTGTGACCGACTATGAGGCTTACGTCAAGAGACGGGAGAGGAGGGCTCCTATGCTACCGGCTAGGCTACGAGGAGATGAGAGATGACGCTAGGGCTACTAAGGCCACTGACGGAGAGGCTGGTTTGATAGATCCTGTCCCTATACCGAGCTTGGTAGGAGGAAGGCGACATTTTCTGTTCGGAAAAAGAAGACTCGAAGGGGAAGAAGAGGGGAGAGGCCGATGCGAGTGGCTTGGAGTGACTACGAGGTTTCAGTATCCACTTTCTTGTCATGGCGAGACACATTAATTTGATTATGTATCTTAGTTTCTTTTAGCGAGGTTGCCGGTTGTAGGAATGAATCGGGCTTAGACTCATCAAAGAGCTTTTAACTTGTAATGAATATTTGAATTGCTTTAGAGTTTTCGAGACGCTTTCATGGTACGATCAATTGTATTGATGTCAAAGTATGACTTTTATTTGTGCTTTAGACCGAACCGTTTCATTTGCCCTACGTTCCCCTCATTTTGAGGAGCTCGGGTCTTCGTAGTTCAACTTTGATTTTTTTTGTTTTTTTGTTTTTTTTTTTTGTTTTTTTTTTGTTTTTTTTTTTTTTTTTTTTTTTTTTTTTTTTTTTTTTTTTTTGGTGCAACCTGTTTTTACCTAGGCCGCCCTTTTCGGGTTTTCAACCTAGTTGGGTATTACTCTTTTAGCACTCTTTTTTTTTCGCGTAGTATACGCGGCTTGTCACCATTCCTTTGGGTGTACAAAGGGATTCCGTCGAGTGCATGGCTCCTCAGGAGAAGATCTTACGGACGGCGTATGGCCCGACCCATACGAGGCTCCCATTTGCCGAGGGGTTGATACGGGTGGGGGCTTTTCTTTCAAACGAGATCACCTTCTCGGATCTCCCGATGCTTTACTTTCTTGTCGAAGGCTACTGGCCATTCTTCCTTGGTAGGCTCGGATGTGTTCCATGGCCTTGATCGGCGTTCATCTAGTAGGGCCAATTCGTCATGGCGACTCTGGAGCCATTCGACCTCGTTGATACGGCTTTCCGGCGGTATACGGAGCGAGGGATTTCAGCTCGATTGGGAGTACGGCTTCCATTCCGTATGTGAGGGCAAACGGTGTTTCCCCGATTGCCGTTCGGCGATGTTACGCGCCCCGAGTGCAGGTGTAACTTCTCGGGCCAATCTACGCCTTGGGCGGCCATTTTCCGGATGATATTTTCGAGTCTTGTTTCTTTGCTTCGACGGCTCCGTTGGTTTGGGGCTGTAAGGAGATGACTTGTGACGGGTTATTCGGAATTACGCGGCAGTTTTCGCATTCCCCTTGAAGTGGGATCCATTATACGAAATGATTTGGTGGCAACCCGTATACGCACATGATGTTCTCTTTGATGAAGAGGGCTACTTTCCTTGAGTTGAGGATTTTGTAGGACTTTGCGAGGCATCCTTTCCGATTCCTTCGAAGAAATCACCAATCTGCGTCTCTTTAGGCTCTTCGAGTTCCCAAATTCACACTCGTCAAAATCTCTTCGGCGGCTTGGGCTCGATTTTCCTCTTTCAGGACAACACTGCTTAAAGATTTTTTTGTTGTTTGATTTTTTTTGTTTAATGTGTACGCTTCTTTATCTAATGAATTATTATTAAGTTTTTTTTTTTAATTCGTCATTAGTTAAAGTGGCAATCAAGGATACTCGAAAGGTTCGTCATTTCATTGAAAACGAAAGGAATACGGTGCTTGCTACGGACTCGTAGTCTTCGGGCGTAAGGCCGTCGGACGACCCTAGAGACTCGATCTTAACAAAGAGAGGCTGGGAGGACTTGTCCTAGATTGACACAAAGGACGGGGGACCAATCCAAGCTTGGTGATCATTTCCTCCTTGGTCGCGGACGGGCACGAGAGGTTTTCCCAATTCTTTAGCGGCTTTCTTTGTTGGTGGCCTCATGACTCGGGAAGCTGTCTTTGTTTTGTTTTCCTTTCTCAATTCTTTGCTATCATCTCTTGGACCGAGCCGAGATCAATCAGGTGCACTGGACTTCTTCTTGAACAATTCTTTGCATAACCGAGACCATCCCAATCATCGAGGGAAATTCCGTGGCCTTAGCTTTTGGCCTTGTCGGTTCGAATTCGGGTTTCGGATCTTCTGGGCGGTAGGAATAGTGGTTGTGAGCTTCTCGGCTGTTCCACCGGAGTCGGGCACGCCTACGAAGGTATACTCACTCTTCATGGTAGTGGTAGCCCAGGGTATCTTGGGTAGGTCCGGGAACATTCTACGGACCGGGTTAGCCTTGGTTCCTCTAAACTTGTTGAGGCTATCCTGTAGCTTTAGCCATCTGCCGTAGGAGTGGGCTCTGTGATGTTTCCTGGTTGTGTGGGACCCTTTACAAAGTAGTCGGCCAAATTAGGGTGAAGGGGAGAGATTTAGGGTTGTCGGCCAGGGACCTTTCTGTGGCGGCTTCAAATCTTTTTCCTTTTGCGGTGTCATTGAGGAGGCCTCATATCCCGGGCCGTGGCGAGTATTGTCCTTTCACCTCGATGAGTTTGTGAGTTCCTTGTTGGTGCTTCCCAGGACCGAGGCCGAGGTAGATAGCTCATTTTTCTCATCATTTTCAAGGCCGGTGGGATTTTATCCCAGTGGCCGTCAGATCTATGTTGCACACTTGGGCCTTGGGAGGCTCGGCCGTGAAGCCCGTTAGCATGAGACCTTCCTCGTCATGTTTGATTTCGAGAATAGGTATTCCGCCGTATCTGTGCCCTCTAAAGTGACTAAATCTCAGTAAATGGTCGTCGAGATCCCCATTCGAGGCAATTTCACACCTTGGTGGAGGCTTGAGGCGACCCCTTTGACTTGATGGAGCCAAGGTCTTCCCGACGGGGCATTGAAAGTAATCGGGATGTCGATAACCTGGAATTCCACAGGTATCAATTTCTGTCCAAACCGGAGGTCCAAAGTAGCAACTCAGAATTTGCTCGGGATGTTGAGTCGTAAGCTTTGGCTGTGAGGGAGGAAGGCTTCAAGTCTGTAGTCTTGATATCAAGCAAGCTCATGATCTTTGCGGGAAGAATATTCATTCGGACCCGTTATCAACCGGGGACCCGAGGAGGCGTCGTTCATCCAATTGGGTGTGATGAAGAGAGGCTCGTTATGATCGGCCCCAAATTGAGGGAGGTCGAGATACGTGAAAGTGATTATATTCCCGTAATGGATGTTTCCAATTAGTTGTACCACATCATCGGGAGTAGCATCAATAGGCACGAGTGCGAGCCGGGCTTTCTTCCGGCTTCGGCTTATGGGGATAGGACGAGGTGAGTAGAGACCGAGAGGGAAATGTTGGCTGTGTTTGCTTCAAGCCCGGGTGAGCACGGGATCCTCTTTTCGGGATGCAGGTTTTAATTTGTCTTAGCGTAGGGGCGGCGATCTTCTTTTGGTGCTTGATACGTGGCCTTCTTATACGCCTTGGGATTTCCTTGGAAGATGCGCCGGATCGGGTCAACAGATTAACTTCCTCATCGGTCGTCTCTTGGTTTGGATTTCTTCAATCTTTGCTAAGGTCAACGGGGAGCCCTTTTGGCTATTGGCCCTTTGGTTACGACGGAGTCTAGTGACGGTGAGGTGGCTATCTTGGCTCCTTCTGGGCGGCCCTTATAAGCGCTTCCCAAGTCACGAGGCTTTTGGGTTTGGGGTTGTGTTGTTGCCCCTTGGATGGCCCATGAGAGCTAGGGCGTCCTCTGCTCCACTCTCATGGCCGGCCTTGCTCATAGTTATCATGCAACAAGAGTCGCTATTGTCGGGACTCGGCGGCTTTTCGATTTCATCCCTTGGATGGCCCGCAGAGTTATGGCTATCGGCCTCCATCTCATCGTATATCCTTTTTCTTTCAATCTTGCAAGTAGGGCGGCCACGGGTGAAGGATAGGCAACGTTCCCCTTCGGAGTTTGAGGTAGCGGCTCGATAGATGCGTGTCCAAATAAGGAGCACCGGGGTCCATTGTCGGGCTTGGAGCAATTAGAAAGGCGTCATGTGGATTCATAGGTATGAAGGCCCTTTGGGGAGACGTTCGGATCGATAACCCTTTTCGGTGATTGCGAGGCACTCATTGCGCTCGAGCGGCCCGGTTGTGACCCTTACGGTTGTTATGCCATCCGTTCTTGGGAAAGAAGAAAAGATCCGATAACGTTTACGAATTCTTCATCTTACGGTGGTGAAACCCTCCATTCTCGACCGGTGCTTCAATAAACCCTTTCCATTCACCGGTCGAGGTTCTTATAAGGAACGTTGTGTTCTAGGATTTCGGATATGTACGGATGCAGGCGCGGGCTTTGCTTTGTCCCTCATCCTCTGGAGTATCAGGGCATTGGCCACAAATGCATCTTACAAGTGACACCTCGTAGAGTCTGTCTCCATTGGTATCGATCCGCATTTCTGGCGGTCCTTCGTCGTTGCTGGCGACAACCAACCATTGTGCTGGCTCCCATGGGCTCATTTACGGCATGATTGTTCAGTTGTTTCCGGATGCGGGGCCTCGGTTGACTCTTCACTCTCGTCATCATCATCATCATTTTGTCATCGGAATCTTCTTCCCATACTACCGGGATTTCGGGTGAGAGGAACGCCGATCAAACCCGTTGGGGAATATGGGTGCGTGCGGCCGCAAAATTGTCATATGTTCCCATTCCGGAAGTGGCAATTGTGACTCGGCTTCTCCTCCCGAAATTGCGGGGGAAGAGTGAGAGGGTGGCACGTATTTGACACCGGGTAGGATATAGAAGGAATCCTCCTCTTCCGATTCTTACTGTTCTCGGGATCATATTCGGGCTCTCCCGAGCCAATTTGCGAAGTGTACTAGCTCCGGATGCTCTTCGGCCTCTTTCTTGATAAGCCCAGGTACGAGCGCTCGCGGAAGCTTTCTTGTTCGATTCTTCTCGATTGTTCTAACCATCTTGTGTAAATGGTCCTCTCATATTTTGGCCGGAACAGCCCAGCTCTTCGGTATTGGCCTTCCCTTCATCCGAAAAATAGCGGGCCTCGTATTCTTGCAAGGAGTCTACGACATGAGACCAAGATGGGTTGATTCGTTCGATATCCTCAAGTGAGGGAATCAGAATTCGGGATCCTCGACGAGGTTGGCCACGGGTATTTGGGGACCTTCATCGGCATCTTCATGGGCATGCGAAGATTCTCCGCATTCAATCATATTCACTTTGATTATGGTTCCTTGGCGGCGGATTTTGTTGTGTTAGGCCCTTCGGGGCCTTCCAACTTTCCTTGCTCTATTAGCCTGGATTGCCTTTTGAGTGAAGCGGTTGTCGATCGGATGTCAGTGAGCTTGATGAAAAGCACAATACTTTGTAGTATCCACGGGAGCATTCGGATTTACGGGTTGGAAATTCTCCAAAGGCCGCAGCAAGCCTTCTTTCACGATCCCTAAA
Source organism: Adenophora triphylla var. japonica (assembly GCA_022495995.1). Lineage (NCBI taxonomy): Eukaryota > Viridiplantae > Streptophyta > Magnoliopsida > Asterales > Campanulaceae > Adenophora > Adenophora triphylla. Next base: position 56,319 of record JAFEMH010003543.1, on the reverse strand, counting down.
GATGTCATTCGGAGGCATTCCAAAGTTTTCGAGATTCATGACCCGTGGTGCAGGCTCATTTGGTTTCTACGGGAGCAAAAGGAGTCGTGTTGTTACATTCTGTCCCGCATAGTTAATCATCTCTTTGCCTTTAGCGGGAGCTTGAGGGCGGTGTTTGCGGGAGGAGCCCGATATACGTAGGCGAGTGCGGCGGCCGGTTCTTGATTGTAGGCCTTTTCAAACTTAGGCTGCGAGTTAACCATGGCCCGTAAGTGCGAGTATGGGAAGTGGCGAGGAGGCTCTCGAGATGTGGTTTCAAGCATGGTGGAAGATGTCCGGTTGTTCCTCTTCGGAAGGAGGGATGGCCATTTCAACGAGTTTCGAGATTCCACCGCTTGTAAAAGTCCCCAACATTCTCATCGGGGCCATTTGCTGCTTTGTTGTTTGTAGGTCAACCCTATTTGTTTCCCATTCCAAGTTGGCCTTATATTTCTGTGAAGGCATTGGTAATCTGGTCCCATGTAGCCACGGCCGGGTTTCAAACGGAAGAACCACTTTAAGGCCTTTGGACTTCAAGGATAGGCGAAATAGTCGGCCCAGCTGGCGATTGGTACATCCTTTGGCTTTCATCGCCAAGGTATATGTGTCCAAATGGGTTTTCGGGCATGCGGTCCCATCAAAGAGATCCAGATTAGGCATCACGAATTTGTGGGGCGAGAGGAACAATGGAGTCGGGTGCAGTAGGCCGGAAGAGCGGACTTCTTGGCGGTCGGTTCGGCGATACGCGCTTTCATTTCCTTGTGTTGTTCCATGAACCGAGGCCGGATGAGGGTCTTGTGGCGGAACCATGGCATTCAAGCTAGTGGTGAGCTAGAGAGAGGAGCTACCCTTTGGAGCGGGCGGGTGGAGGGAACGGCCGATCCGGGGACGTAGGTGAAAACTTGTCACAGGGGTGAGTTACCACAGGGAGCATGAGTAGGAGCACGAGCAAAAGGATAGAACCTTGCGGCTTCTTTGTTGATTTTCAAGCGGCAAAGTAGGTGGAGGCAGCCCCGATGTAGCCGGATAACTTGGATTTCAGTGGGGCCCGTAAGTAGGCTTGAGTGCGGGCTGCGTGTCCGGATTGTTGAATTGCATGGCTGCTGTGGTGAAGGTGTGTAACAGGGGGAATGCTGCGGTCTGGTGATTCGGATGACAGGGATGGAGGCTTGGTAACCCATAGAAGTGCAGTGAGGAATGGATTTGTGTGAGGAGCTTGGTGAACTAGTGCGATTACGAGGAGGGGCTCACGTGGCCCGAGAACCAAGTTGTGGCGGCATTCCGAGCTGCGTAGGCATTCTTTGTGAAGGTCCGGATTGATCGGTTCCGGGCGAGGCGGGATCCCGATTAGGTGTGGCATTAGAGATAGCCCCAACCATGAGAAGACATTCCGTGCTTGATTTTGCCCCAGCTGATTTGTGCCGTCGAGGCTGCATGGATCCGGTGGTGCGTGGTTGGGGAGGCTGGTGACCCGAAAATCGAGGAGCATGGGTTACGGTAGTGGCACCGTAGGAGGTGGGTGGCGGCATCCTGGTGTAATCGGGCGGCGAGAGTGGGGTTGGCATCCTCGTCTTCTTCCACGGTGAAGGTGCCATACGGATTGAGGCGGCGGCCAGACCGTGACTCTTAATAGCCTCCATAAAAATTTGTTTAGTTGTGCTTCTGTCGTAACCTCATACGTTACGCTAGCGGATTCCACTTTGTTGCTCTGTCGAGGGGTCCGGGAGGCGGAGTGACGTTATCCCCATCATTACCGGGCGTGCGAGACATTACGAAACCCGGAGTCGGAACAAACGGTGAAGGCGACGATGCGCTTGACTCTTCCCAGTGATCAAACGGTGACCGGTGCCGAAACCAAGCTTTGTGCGGAGGCTGCGGGGGAAAGGACACGAAGGTTCGAGATGTGCAGGAATGGAAGGAGGGTAGGTGTTTGGGCTTTAGGCTCATGCAACATGCGATTATTTGTTCACGTTTACTTAAAACATGTTTTATTAACCTAATCGGTTGGAAAAGATTGCTCTTCTTTTCGCAAACTACTGCTGGATCTGGATCGGTGGGCCCAGTCACTACGTCTATAAGCCCCTCGTATTCCACCTGTATTTCGACCTCCCGGGGTGGACGGCCCGGGCGAGGGTCCTATAGGGCAAGCGGGTCCCACCGACCGAAAGAAAAATGATCCTAAAAGTCGGCGGGTAATCGAGTCTTAACGAGCATTCGATGTAAATTACGGACAAGGCGACGTCGAAAGTCAAGATCATGTCAGGGGCTCGACGAAAAGTCGGCATGATTTGGATGATAAATGTCCACGATTGATCTTGACTTGTCGTCGGTTAAGCCGTAATTAGGCATGGAATATTCATTAATCCTTGATGACTCGGTGTCAATCTTTGGGAGTCGAGTGTATAATTTGTGCCGATCGAGCCGAAGTCAAGGCGCCGGTCAATATCTTGGTCAAAGTCTGCGGCGGAAAACCGGCGGAACTTCGGCGATTAGGGTCCCAGAAAGATATTGAGTCGGTATGCCGACAAAGGCTTGAAAGGAAAGGTCTATACACGAGACGGGGCATGACACGGACCCGGACTAAAAACCAGCGGGTCTCGGACAAAGTGTGTCACGGACAAGTGCATGGTCGACACGAGGCTCCATGGGATGTTTGGGTAGTCCTGTGCTCATCCGAGAGGCGTAATAAGACCAAACGGACCGCGACAAGGATTTCCCGGGTTAGGGACGTAGTGTGCGGTGTACGGTCACGTGCGCGTAGTGTGCAAACGATCTATATTCTTTTACGAGTAAAATAGAGATTTTTTTATGTGTCTTAAAAATATGATGCATGATTTTTTTTGAAAATTTTCTTTTTTTTTTTTGAAAATCCTTTTTTTGAAATTTTTTTTTGAAATTTAATGAACACATAAGCACGTAAGCACGAAAATTCCGACAGTTAGGGACATTATTTTCGACAGTCAAAATTTTGACTTTCTCCGAGGCGGCCAAAACAACACGAAAATTGTGCAAAAATCAACACACACACAAAAATGATTTTCAAAGCCGGGACGGAAGCTTGACCCTCAAAAGCTTTTTTTTTTTTGGAAAACGGTGATACCGGTACGTGGGATTGTTAGACCACAATTTATCCCCGACTCGTGTTAGGAGGCGATAACGGGAAGTTTAATGGTTTCCACCAATATACCAAATACCATTTTTTAAAAAAAAAACTTAGTCCCAGCGGAGTCGCCCTTTGTGATGATGTGTATCCGAAAATTTTCCCATTTTTATTTGAAAAAATCAACGAAACGGAGTCGCCACGCCATTTTTATTTTGAGGGCCAAAACTTTGAAAAAGCCCGAGATCAGAGATTTAGGTTCGGAGGTCATGTTACACGCCGGGAAGGACGTTAGTGTGCACCCGGAATGCCTCGTAAAACGAGTCTTCCAAGCTGAAAATCATGTGTGTGTGTGTGTTTTGGCCAAAATAATTTGAAACTCAGAAAAGTAAAAATTGGGATATCTTTTCAAGACTTTAAACTGATCCCATGAATTTTTGGAAGATTTTTGGATTGAGATTTGGTACTCAAAAGACCTTTTGAAGTTGAGAGCCATTTCTGCCAGAATGAAAGGCAGTGGACCTTTTATTTTGAAATGGATTCAAGGGTCTTAAAACTTCATAATCTGGATAAACTCAGAGAATGAAAGTTGTTCTAGACACCTTAAATAAGATTTGTGCGAAGGAATTTTCCATTTTGGAGAAGATTTGAGGGGTCAAAACCTTCTGGAAACCTCAGATATGAGATCTGGATTCCCAGAAGCTGATGAACTAGCCTCTGAAAGAAAATTTGAAAAGAGGAGTTTTACTCACCCAAAAAATAAAGTAAAAATATGTATGGAAATATCTGGATGTTGGCTACAAAAAGTGTTTTGTAGTCAACACCAAATTCCACATTTATCTGTGTCCAAAAAATTAGACCATGGACTGAGGTCTGAGAAAATTGCTACTGGACAGCAACTTCTCAAGAAAGAAAATATGATTTTAAGGGGGGTTTTGCATCCATGCTTGTCCCCATTTCCCTAGTTTTTGGTTAGTGATCACTTGACATTTTAGTGGTGAATCAACTATACCAAACCATCCTTGGGGTACATTAGGACTAAGCATTTCATTTGCTTGGGGAGGGGAATTTTACCCTTTGAAAATGAGATTTGATGCTTGAAAATGGTTTTTAGGGTTTTGAAAATGAGTTTTCTTTGCAAGAAAGTAAGAGAACTTGAAAATAATGTTGATCTTTGTAGAAGATCATCCATGGAGATGGTCTTCCATGGTGATCTTCTTAGATCTAAAGCAAGAAGATGAAAGAACTACATTTTGTAGTTTGCAAATGCATGCATGGTTGGAGTTTAGGGTAAGGAGAAGGAGGGTTTACCAATCTTCCTTGTGTTCTTGAGTTTTTGGCTTGAGTGTATAAGTGTTTAAGGCTTCAATGTGAGAGTGAGTGGATGAGTGTGAGTTGGAAAAGATTGGAGAGAAAATGGTGACAATTCTTGAAGAATTCTCACTGTTTTCTCTCTATATTTCGCCAGAGGTTCGGTGCAATTGGTGTTGTGGCTCCTTATTTTTGTATTTGGAGGGCTCAATTTATAGCCCTACTGAAAGATGCAAACCTATCCGCGCGGATGGGATCCTTCGGCGTGCCTTTGTTCATTAAATGCAAACGGCTTTGGACAAGAGGAATATTTCTTTTGAAATTTCAAATTAACGACGGTTATTGTTCCCAGCCATTTCTATTTGTGGTTTTATTCCTTTTGTTTTACTTTTTGAGATTCTTTTTGAGGTTTAACCTTAAATAACAATGCCCATTTTACCCTTGCTTTGTTAGAAAAGTTAGGATTGTTAGGAATTGTTAGAAATGTTATAACTTTCGTTAATTTTCTAACGAAAATTCTAACAAGCTCAAATTGGAGCACTTACACTAGTGTTGTTACTAAATGTCCTTTGGCTTCAAGACTACAACCTACTGGTCCTCAATTATGCACTTTTAAAGCCCGTAAGTTTAATCTCAAATATTTCAACTCCAAGTTCTCAAACACTAGTGTTCATATTAAGACTTCTTCATCAACTCAAGAAACGGAAAAAAGTGGATCAAAGATTGATTCTTTACATCCCCCTTATGAGTCAAAATCATTTTGTGATACTTTTGGAGGCCTTGTGGGTGGGGTAGCGGTATCTCCTTCTGCTCCTCGAGTTAATGGAAAGAGGGTGGGGTAGCGGTATCTCCTTCTGCTCCTCGAGTTAATGGAAAGAGGGAATGGAAACCAAGAAAAATTAATATATTATTATGCACTAGAAGATGATTATGGCTTTGAAGACTATTATGACTTTGAAAATGGGTACACCTCTGTTCATTGAAAGCATAAACCTTTTAAATTAAGATACAATAAAAATTTGGGTAAATGAGGATAATTTTGTTGCCCGCCTTTTATTTATTTTTTTTCCTTTCGTTAGTTTTAGGTAAGACATTATGTTCCCCTCCTTGTATTTTTTTTCTATATTAATAAAAATTAGAGGGCGCTCTTTTCGTTTAAAAAAAAAAAGATTGTGAAGATCATGATAATTTTGGAAAGTTTGAGATTTATAGATTTTTGTTTTGTTGCTTTACATCTTCTTTTGCTTTTTAACAAGTACGCTCTAAGTTTTGACCTAAATGGGGAAACGAAGAGAGTGCACGCAGAATATATAGTACCCGATCACATTTTATTTTCATGTCATTTCAATAAAATGATTAAAAAGAGTTCGTATTAAAAAGGAAATTACTACGGATTATTGATGTGGTTACGCACCCGCGGATTGGTCGAGAGGGGTCACTTGACCCCCCTCAACTCTTCGCTTATTCCCTTTTAGCCCTTTTATTTCTTAGTAATAAATATATTTACTCCACTAAATTTTGCAACTGACCCCCTCAAATTTGATAGTATGACCCAACCCCGTTCAAAGTTATTTATTTATATTTTTATACTTATATTGTACTTTCTATGTCTCAAAATACATATTGTTATTAAAAATTATTTCACACATATTAAAAATGTAATTATTATATGTAAAATAGGTTAAAAATTACCCTTAAAATATTTCAGTTACCTAGATAATTAGATGCTTAAGCAATAATTATTTTATAATAAAATGTAAAGAAATACTTGGTAAATGATGGTAAAAGATGCCTAAGTAAGAGTAAAACCATAAGAATTTTGAGCTAAATTTTAGCTCATTAAACAACAAGTATTATGGGACGGAGAAGTACAATTAATATTTTTTTAAAACATGCCTATATTTTGTTTAGTTTTTTTGTGTGTTTGTTTAAACATGATATTTGAAAATATTACGGGACTCAACAAGTTGTAACTCTATGTCTAATTAACGAATCTTATTTTATTAGTCGTTAGTGCATCAGTTAATTTTTGTTGTGATATTTGTCATTGGTGTGGTTGACACTTGGTTATTGGCATTTACTTTTGCAAGTAGTTAAATTTTGATTTATTACCATACTCCTTCCGTCCCATAACAAGCGACACACTTTGCTATTTTGGGCGTCCTACTAATAAGTCACACTTTCTAAAATGAAAAATAATCTTTACTATTTCCTCCACTCATTTTCTCTCCTACATTATTATAATACTCACAACCAGTGTTCTAAAAATCGGGCTAGGCGGCCGCCTAGGCGGGGCCTAGGCGCTAGGCGAGGCCCAGGCGCCGCGACTTTTCTCTAGGCGGTCAATTAGGCGTTAGGCGGTCCTAGGCGTTCTAAGCGGTCTAGGCGGATCAGGCGGTCTGGACAGATTTAGGCGGGCCTAGGCGGTCTAAGTAATATTTTTTTTATTTTTTTTAATTTTTTTAATTATTTTGATTTTTTTAATTTTTTTAATTTTTTTTACCCTTAAATGACATCGTTTTATAAGGATTGAAAATGAAAACAAATAACACATGGTTGAATTTGACTTAACCTTAGTTTATATTGTGGATGATGGAATACATTTATAATTTTCATATGCTCTATAACCTTGTGTCAAAATTCTCGGCCTCGCCTATGGAATATATATTTGAATTTGTCACTATGTATTATGTATGGACAGAAACTATGGAATATATATATAAATGTTTGTAAATTCGCGGCCCCGCCTAGGCCCCGCCTAGGCGCTCTAGGCGCTAGGCCCGACCTCGCCGCCTAGCGATTTTTAGAACCTTGCTCACAACACCATTATAATTTACTATTCTTTCTACTCATTCTCTCTCCAACTCAACTATCTACACTCACAACACATCAACCTTTTCACTTTTTTCTTAATTCCCGTGCGAAACAGTAACTGCGTCGCTTGTTATGGGACGGAGGGAGTATGTGTTAATTTGTAATCGGTGACCTAACTAATTTTTTAAGTGGTGTTTGTTTCTAATTTTTTGAGTATTGTTTGTTTGAGTTCACATACCCATTTTAAATTAATGTTATTTATTTATCGCTAGTGAGATAGTTAAATATTTTAATAAACATTATTATTATGATTACCATTAGACAAAATATTACAAAAAACGTGTTTTTTATTAATATTACAAAAAAACGTGTTTTGATTTCCCTGCTAATGCCAGTTTTAGAGTAACAAAGTGCCAGTGTAAAAAGTGACAGTGCATGTATTATTAAGTGCCAGTGTAAAAAAGTTTCAGCGTTAGTTTAACAAAGTGTCAGTGTAAAGAGTACCACAGCATGCATTATTAAGTGCCAGTATTAGTGTAAAATAATGCCAGTGTTAGTGTAACAAAGTGCCAGTGTAAAAAGTGCCAGTACATGTATTATTAAATGCTAGTGCTAATGTAAAAAAGTGTCAGTTTAGTATAACCAAGTGTCAGCGTAAAGAGTGTCAGGCCAGTGTAAAGAGTACCAGTGCATGTATTATTAAGTACCATTATAATAATAATAATAATAATAATAATAATAATAATAATAATAATAATAATAATAATAATAATAATAATAATAATAATAATAATAATAATAATAATAATAATAATAATAATTATTATTATTATTATTATTATTATTATTATTATTATTATTATTATTATTATTATTATTATTATTATTATTATTATTATTATTATTATTATGGCATTAATATATTTACTCACGAGTACGGAAAAATAGGTTATATACTGTATATCATTTAAAACTTTTCAAAAAATAAAATAAAAATAGTATCCTTTTGTTCTACCCGTCCATTCTTAAAGTTCGATAACTCTAAGAACCGCGACTGGTGTCAAGATACTATAATTTACTAACAAATTATCACAAAAGACCAAAAGGGTATGAATGACCAAAAAATTGCAGTTCTATAAACATTGAAGCTTCTGCACACATGGGCGGCCGCGCAGGTCAAGGTGGGCGACCGCCCAAGCTTCAATTCCACAAATTTTAAAGTCGCTGTACACATGGGCGACCGCCCAGGTCAAGATGGGCGACCGCCCAAGCTGCATTTCACAGGCATTGAAGTTACCGTACACACGGGCGACCGCCTGAGATCAAGATGGGCGACCGCCTACGTGCCCGGTGCCCGATTTGACGAAAAGTCACCATTTTTAACACCCTTTTATGAACAGTTTTGAACCCTTTTATGAACAGTTTTGAACCAAATAGAGAGAGTCATACCATACCGCGGGGGGCTGGTCCGATACCAGTCTACACATCGGCTAGGCCCGCGCCCTCGGAGGGCGCCGGGCCCTTTGCCAGGACAACGAGACATAACATCCAATACCCTTTAGACTATCAATTCTTAACTTAATGGTGAATGATTATTCAACCAAAGCAAGTAGATCCTTATACTCACATCACATTTTAAAATGTGTGGCTATACATTTGAACAAACTCACAACGCATCAAATGATGGTGGCTATGTCCAAAATAGGATAATCTTACATTAAGAATTGAAAGCCTTTGAGTAAACCAAAATCAGAAATAGAATGAAGTTTATGAATATAATACTCTTAGACAAGATGAGTATCATGAACAAGAACAAAAACTAAATGAAATCATACAAGAATTAAAGCATAAGGCTTTATAAGAATTTCAAACTCAATCTAGTATATGAGTAGGCTCTGATACCAATTGTTGGAACATTAAACGATTCATTAACCATGAACCGTCTCATAACTAGATTAAGAAGAGAAGAAGAAGAAGAAGAAGAAGAAGAAGAAGAAGAAGAAGAAGAAGAAGAAGAAGAAGACGGAAGCGTGTACCTTGTGATTCCATTATTGTTCTTGTTCTTGTTCTTGTTCTTGTTCTTGATGAAGATATGAAGATAGTCTTTGATTTAGGAATAGTAGATCTTCTAAATGATGAGTGCCCTTTACTCTCTTTGATCTTCAAGTACTTAGGAAGAGTTTTGACTGAATGAGAATGTAATTAACTAGTGATTCATAGGCTTGATGGATAGGCCTTTATATAGGAATCCAAGGGGTACTTCATTTAGGGACTACACCTATTGATATATAAGACATTACCATTATGCCCATCATTTAATGGTATACTTATATTATGGAATTCTACATATTATTTTAAGTTCTATACTTTATACCATATATTATAATATTGATCATTATATTATTAAGTATTTATATGTTACATTAATCCATGTTCTTACATTTATTTTTCAATTTAACATTGGCTTTCAATTCATAATTTAATAGAAGTGCATCTATAGTTGCCTCACCAGTTAATTTGATCATGGAAGGTGTGTGCAAGGAAATATATTAGGCACTTGAATTAACAACTTCAATCACATTATATTTGGTAAATTAATAGGGTTTCAAGATAGTGTGTGGGAAATTTTAATGGAGATATGAGATTCATATGTTGGAGATGAACAAAGGCAAGGTAATGAAGCTTAGAAAACCAATTACAAATATATATTACTAAAAATTCAACTAAGAAATAGAAACTAAGTACAATTCTTTTCCTTTCCTTCTTTTCTGATTGGAGTCTGTTTTGGCAATACTTGTGTCATTGACTGACTTTTAAAATAAGAGTTCCCAAGATTATGTTTTGGCCTATCAAATTTTAAGGGTATGTTTCTGAATTTGCAACCGGAAGAAATGCATGTGGATTTTGTGGAACTTTAATTCAGAAGTGGATTGCTTACATGGGGACTTTAATTTCTTAATTGCCTCCTAAAATCAAGGTTTTGAATGAGCAGTTATAGGAAAAGTTTTGAAGAAAGAAATTCTCGGTATAAAAGACATTTTCTGTTGGAAAAATGTAAGTGGGTGCGAAGGAAATTTAGGAATTTTTCCTAAACGAGTTATTTGTTAAATGATCAAATTGAATGTAGGTTTGTGTTCTACTCCATGAGAACATTGAAATCAAATATTTATTTGTCCAAAATATGGATGAATGATATATTAGCACTTAAAGTTAGTGGGTTAAAATGGAAAAATGTGGTTATCCCACATTGAATGGGAATGTAAAATCTATCAAGTTTAAATACTCCTACACTTTGATAAGTTTTATGAATGTGTGGCATAGAGACTCTCTATCGCGCACAGGTGCGCAGGGTGGGATGTAAATCATAGAACGAAATGGGATTTGGGCTACCGAACTCATGTGCATGCGCGTCCTGCGTACACAAATGTAGCTCCAAATTGGCCTACTCGCGCTAGCCCGCCTTTTGCTATTTTTTTATTTGTGAATCAGAAATAAATTCTCATGATCATGAATAGACTTGTAACAATCACTACTCAATCCTGTTTGATCAATTCCTTTTGAACAGTCACACGAAATTAATTTGTGTTAATTTCTTGATTAATTATGACTGTTCATTTTGGACAGTTTTGTTTATAAGATAGAGATCACAAACTATTTTGAAGACACCAGAAAGTTTTCCAGCAACCTCTGATCTCTCTCTTGCTGCATATTGTTTAATCTCTTCCTTGACCTCCTTGCATTTTTGCATCATGGTGATACTGTGCAGTCACACTGCCAATTCGCCGGGAACTTTAGAGGCAAAGTGCCCCCGGCCGGTCCGCACGTTCTATACTTGGAGACTCGTGTCCACGGCAGCCTCAAGCTCTATCGTTGAGGGAGCGAATAAGTATTACGGAGACTGATTTATCATGGCTCGTTGTAAGTACCCCAATCTGGACCGCTCTCCATCCGAGCATACGGAAAAAACTAAGGGTTCACCTCGCCGTAATCCCAAAGTCTCGTGACTTCCTAAGGGCGAACTTTCGGAGGTCATAACTTCTGCATACGGACTCCGATTGAGACGTACCAGATATGGTTGGAAAGATCTCGACGAGTACTATCCAATAGTAATGAAAGCTCTGAACTAATGATAGATCCTTAAGAGGTCCGTATGGACATATGTGTAAATATGGTCCAACACGCCAAAATCCCCCAAATCCAGGAAATGACAGATCAAATCCAATCCGTACGGACACATATGTAAAAAGCATGGTATATCCGTACGGACATGTTTGTCAACACGCTAAAAATCTCCAAAATCCCTCAAATCCAGGAAAGGACAGATCAAATCCAATCCGTACGGACCACCTTGCAAAGCAAGACCAATTCGTACCGACATGTTTGTCCAGTTTCTGAGCCTATAAATACCAGCCTCTCTCAGCTCATTTATCATTAGCAAAAGCCTTCCCAGCCTCTTCCTTTCAATCCAGAAGCCTTTCCGGCAATCCCGAGGCAATTCCGGTTCATCCCCGGTCAAATTCCGTCTCGATCGACCCCTCGACGTCCCAAAAGCCCTATTCATCCTCAACCAACCCACAGTCACCCACAAAACTCCAAACACCCAAAAACAACTCAAAACGGTCAAAATCCGTGAGTTCACCAAGCGTGAAAACGAGTTAATTAGGGGAGTTTTTGCCCGAGTGAGTGCATAATTTCTCTCCTCTTTAAACCATTTCAAATCAACAACATTCCCCCAAGGAAGATAGAAACAAACCAACATTGGTGAGTTCTTCTTCCGAACTTTAAATAAACTGCTTTAATTTCCGAATATTTAAACATTACTGTTTAAATACATCATTTACAATGTAGACATTTATTTATTTTTAAATGCATTTTATTTCCTAAAACACACAAACACACACATAAAATTTTCAAAGAAAGGTTTAGAAAGACACATGTATATGAAGCGCGTCGGGTGAGCTCAAAATTCTCTTCCCGAGGCGTAATCTGACCTCCGAACTCAAAACCTCATTAAAGCCTTTTTTCAAAGTTTTGGGCATAACTAAAACGGCGTGGCGATTCTGTCTTTTTCAAAAGAAATTCATCCGTCCAATCCATGAAACAATTTTTTCCGGATCAGGTAATTTCAGTTGGCGACTCCGCTGGGGAGAATGCTTGTTTTAAAAAACTTTTAAAAAGATTTTTAAAACATGATGAGGGTCAAACTCTCGTTTTACCCTTTCTTTGAATATTGTGTGTGTATGTGTGTGTTTTACTTTTTTGTCTTGCTTATTCAAAAATAAAAAAAATGCATCATAATATATCTGTGTACATGCTTTTAAAACACATTACGCAAAACTCATGTTTTACTCAGAAAAAAAGAATTTTAGTGACCGCACACTACGCGTACTCTTATCCTGTACACTTGCACACTACAACTCCAAACCCGGGATGGTCTCAGTTGCAGTTCGATTGGTGTTCCTATGCCTTTCTTGCGCGCACGGGATCATTCCAAACTTCCCATCCTAGCCAGTGTCAACCATGCACTTTTGTGTCACACTCTGTCCAAAGACTCGGTTGGTTTTTTACCCAATATGTGTCATAAAGCCTAGATATATATCCCATGTCGACCATTTTTCTGAGTCAAAACCTGAAATCAAGATCCCTTGCAAGAGCAAGATGATGAAAGGTCATGCTAAAATCTTGACCCGATCTTGATTTCTAGTGTTAACTCGGGCATTGGTCTATATCGGGTATACGTCAAAGCCCAATGTGACACTACGTCATCAAGCCTTTAATGTGTCATTCATGAGAATATGACCTAGTCAAAACCTAAAGTCAAAGATCCCTTGTGAAAGCAAGGCAAAGAAATGTCATGCCAAATTCTTGACCCGATCTTGACCTAGGGATCTTGGCTTTGTTCACTATTCACATAGCGGAAGCATTGAAACGTACATGACATGCTCGGTCCTTAGGTTCGTTTATCATTTTGGTCGGTAGAAACCACTTGCCCTATAGGACCCTCTCCCGGGGTTGTCCGCCCTGGGAGGTCGAAATACAGGTGAAAAACGAGGGGCTTATAGACGTAGTGATGGATTTTACTGACCCAAGATCTAGAATAGTTGCGAAAAAGAAGAGCAATCTTTTCCAACCATTTAGGATTCAGTGAAAACATGTTTTAAGTAAATTGAAACGACCAAAAAAATAATAATAACAAAAATTAAAAAGGAAATGCATGTCGCATGAGCTTTCCCCTTCATCCAAAAAAAAAACCCTTCCGAGTCTAAACCCTGCCTTACGCCTAACATTGCAAACCGAGAGTGGTTGAGGGTCCCCGGTTGCCGTCTTTTCAGCATTGAGGTCACAAGGTCTGACAGGGGTTCAGCAGTTCGAACAGTCCGTTATTCTCTAATGGCAGGATCGACAGATAACAATGAAGGGAATGGGACAACGCCCCTAGGAAATTTCCAAACGATGGAAGAAGTATGGCAAGCTTTCAAGGCTCTTGAGAAATGCCAAGAAGAGCAGCAGGTTTGGATCGAAGAAGCCATGCGTCATCTTCGAACATTTGCAGTCCCCCAACCGGATGGGACTTTCATAAAAGACGAAGACCTTCCTGCTCCCTCAGCTTCTCAGAATTACCAGAAAGTCCTTCCTTCAAAAAGCCACGGAAACCTAGCAATGCAAGGCAACTCCCGCTCAAAGCTCCATTCGAGCCTCAGTCAAGCAGCTCCGATTTTCCAACCTTAGCACAATCAGTTTTCCGGTCCCGCTCCGTAAACTCAATATCACTAGCACACCTATGGGCCCGCTCCCTCAGATCCTAATACCTCCCAATGTCCCCCGGAATTCAATCATTTGCCTTTGTATAAGCCTCAAAGCTACAACTTGAAGTTCCAATGCCTGCCAGGGACAGACATACCGAGTGGATACCCCGATGATTCAAACTTACCACCTGCCAGCCTACCTCTTGGGGCTAATGAAACTTTCCCTCAGTTTCCAAACACGGTCCAGCATGGCCTAGATAATCGTGCCCCCGGCTCCGGTTTTGGCAATCAAGGGTATGGACGGGCATAAACCCACTTACCTCCCCAGGATTCCCGAATGGTGATTCCATCAACAAATCTGCCTCCATATCTGGGAACCGGAAACCTAACCCCGCCTAATGACCCCCATGTGGCTTGGTTGGTATAACATGCAAAAAGATGCAAGGGAAGAGTGTCCTTAAGCAAAAGGAAAGAGGTTACCGAACACCTCCAAACAAGAAGAAAGAGGTTACCAGAGCAGTCCACTACATTCAGAATCGGACCCCAACGAATAAGGATCCCCCTCAAGAAAAGTGCTTCCAGCCTCTTGATAATCTCGGGATTCCCTTGATCCAAGTCTTCGAGACACTAGTAAAGCGGAACATGCTCAAGCCCTTTAAGAATTATCAACTGAAGACATCCAACCCTAAGCTAGATATGAGCATATGGTGTGCTTTTCACAACTACCCCGGCCACACAACCGACTATTGCATCGTGTTGAAGAAAGTGGTCCAAGGTTTAATCGAAGAGGGAAAGTTGGAACGCCCCCGCGATCCCAACACCGTCGAAAACCCTTTCCCTAGGAATGACGGGGTAAAAAATGTCATAACTTTCACAAACCCGGACCCACCAGAATGCAAAAATAGGCACAACGAGGCCCCCAACACAATCCAATGTGAAAGGGATCCCAGCATCAACACTATAGGGTTTTATAAACTAGAACCCGAGGAGTCCTTGAACCATGATGGGGAATCAGACTGGTGCTACTACGAGGAGTACATGATGGAAGACCGAGAGATGGATGCCCAAATGGTATCTATCGAAGAATGTCTAGGAACCTTCATCACGAGCAACGGATGAGCATCAAAAATGCCGCTGAGGAACTGGGTTACCTTTTTCGGACCCACAGCCAGCAAAGAAGAAATAGTTCGAAAGCTTGGTCTAACCCCTCGTCTCTTAGAGTCTAGCTTCAAAAAAACATCTGGAGTCTATCGTATTTAAGTTTGAGTCTCTCGAGTCGTCTGACGGCCTTACGCCTAAAGATTATGCGTTTGTAGCAAAAACTATGTTTCCTTATGCTCTGAATAATAAATCCGACCTTTTTGAGTATCCCCTCATTGCCACTTTAATAAATGATAAATTAAATAACAAACTAAAAACAGTAATAATGATTCACTTGATAAAGACTCAGACACATTAAATGAACAATACATTAAAGAAATATTTAAGCATGTTGTCAAACGAGAGGAAAACCGGACCCAAGCTGTCGAGGAGGTTTTATCCAAAGTGTATTTGGGGACTGCTGAAGAGCCTAAAGAGACCCAGATCGGAGAATTCTTCGCCGACACCGAGCAAGAAGCATTGATCGCCATGCTCGAAGAATTTGTGGACGTGTTCACTTGGTCCTACCAAGACATACCCGGCCTAGATCCAGCCATAGTGGAGCATCGGGTTCCCTTGAATCCCGAGGCCAAGCCCGTAAAGCAGAAGTTACGCAGGATCAAGCCTGAATGGTCTTTGCAAGTCAAAGAAGAAATCGAGAAAATGCTCAGCGTCGGATTCATAAGGGTGATAAAATACCCAACCGGCTACAATCAGATCAAGATGGCCAAAGAAGATCAAGAAAAGACCGGCTTCACCACCCCATAGGGAACCTATTGTACGGTAATTCCTTTCGGATTGAAGAACGATGGGGCTACCTACCAACGGGCAGCGACAACACTTTTTCACGATATGATCCACAAGGAAATCAAGGTGTACGACGAAGACATGATCATTCACTCAAAAGGATCAGACGAACAACATCTCACCTACTTGAGAAAATTCCTCGATCGTCTTCGGAAGCAAACTCCACCGATTTTTCGCCTAAAGAAATATCGAGTCTTCTCTTTCCCCCCTCTACACTCTTAAAAAAAAAGAGTCATATAGTCAAACTTCGTAGGTTCTAGTACTTTTCTCATTCAATCAAGTCCTCATCGGATGTTGTAGTTAAGTCTTTATTTACATGAGTTTTCTTTCTTTTCTTGCTAGACTTGAGACATTATTTTGCACCTCACATTACATTTAATGAAATGGTCTTATTCTATATGATCACTTGCATTGCTAAACAAGTAATTCCCCAAATGATTAATGCTTTAATTAATTGGCGTGAGAAAGTCAATTGATAGCTCCCAATACACCTTACCATTCCCCACACAAACGCCTCCATCAAGCCATACACTTTCCAAATCACATCCCTACCATCACCTTGACCAAGTCAGCGACAGTAGCGATATCATGGAATAACAAGTGTTGCTCCTCATTAAATGATTGCTCTCATATCGACAATAAGCTAGGGGATTTTCCTTCCCCCTCATGTGAATCAAGCAAGTTCAAGCAGGGGCTTCAAAAAAAAAAAGAGCCAAGGACCCAGCACCACTAGTCAGAAGCTCAATGGAGGAAGGAAAAAGAAAAAGCGTATCATAAGTCTTTAAGCTATATTCAAATTCTTTCTCTTCCCGTGAGAGCAACGATCAAGAAGCAATGAAATCATTGAAGTAGCCGTCAAATATGACTTATCAAGGAATCACCTCAAGGCCCGTGGGCCAAAGGCCACACAATATTCATGCCTTTGCCCCAAATCCAAACACGATTCACCCCAAACTACGACGACCTGAGCTCCTTGTCTTAAGGGGAACGTAGGCAACCAAAAATGGTCTGGTCATAAACACATACAAATTCATAAACCCGGTCTCACCAATGACCTCTCCTATACACAAACCTTCTCTCACACCTGACCCAACTCGATCCTTGATACCGGTTGACTTTCTCCTCATGATTAATCAAGCATATCAAGTTTAATTGCTGAATAACCCGAACATCAACAAAGGGTTTTAAGCAAATATGTGATCATTGTGAATAAATCAAGTTTTCATATGTCTCGACAAGTCTTCTTTTTCTACAAAATAGGAAAAATAGAGCTAAACACTGATTTTCTGTCAGCAAGGGCTTCCATACACTTTTACAAGCTTTTCAGTACTCATACTCCCTCAAAAGAGTCAAACCCAAAAGCGTTTTTTTGTGCCTATTTCAAATAAGGCATTCACACAAAAATGGACCAATTCCCACCTTTTCAAAAACAAATATATACGCCCTTGCGAGTGTACATTACAAGTCATTTCTTTCACATTTTTGGTTGACTGATTGATTCAAAAAAAAATACAAAGGTGTTGAAGAACATACCCAGCTAGATTGAAAACCCTAAAAGGGCAGTCTAGGCAAAATCAAGGTTGCACCATTCTCCCCCTTCTCTGTCTCCCCTTCTCTCACAAAAGGGTCAAACTACGGAGACTTGAGCCCCTTGTAAGAGAGGAACGTAGGCAACCTTCATTGGTCCGGTCTAAAAAATAAATAAAACTCCAAGAGTTGATACCATCAAGGTTTAGAAGGAGATGCAAGCAAAAATTTCGTGTCTCGATAAAATTCTAAAGCAAAATCGCAAATCATTACAGTTAAAACACTTCTTGATGAGTTCAAGCACGGTCTACTCTCGACTCACAACATGCTAAGATAACATAAAACATCTAGTAATTAATGTGTCTGCAATGACAATGAATGGATACTCAGAATATCAGAAGGTCATTCCATACCGCTCGCGCTTGTCCCTTTGACATTCTTTCCTTTCTTCCCTCATCCCCAATGAGCCTTATTTCGTTCCACGTAAACTACATCAGTCTCCCTCCTTCCAAGATCAGGAGTCCTCCCCATTGTGTCAAGCAATCCAGATGCTCTCAAAGCTTCGTTCGTCCATGCCTCGGCTCGGATCTCCTCCCTACGAGTCTGCAAAAGAAGACCTCTCTCCGCCAGTCTGTCAACTCTAGTCTCGTAGTCAAAACAAAGCGACTCCCGTGATATCTTGAGGGTTAACCCAAGCTTCTGCACTCCTAAGGTGGTAGCTGAAATGGCAAACTTACCCCGGAATCGCCTCGTGCCTGCTCCCCAGAATCGTCTGAGCCTGTCTAAGATGCTGCTCGTACCAATCCAAGTACTCAGTGGCCAGAACAACACACTCTCTCCACGTCCGAGAAGTACCCCAAGAGGAAAAGTAGCAAAATTCCATATCTCCAGAAAGAGAAGGAAAGCGGATAGGTCCGCCATGGAGAAAGGAGCTACCATCATAGTATCAATGTCATTCCAACCCAGCAAAGGCTCCTGCCTCATTCCAAACTGTCTGGAAGCAAGGGACGGAATGTAGAATGAAGAGTGAGATAACCTAGGAACCCTGAAAACATAGGAACATTCCTGAAGAGCCCTCCCAGTTTCTATCTCCCAATGAGGAACCCACCAACAAATGTGATGCGTGCTAAGCCTGGCCATCCACCTTTCCCATTCAAAATGATTCGTCTCCAAGACCAGAGGTCGCTGAGCAAATGTCCAAGGACTAAAAGATGTCGAAAGCGCAAGCATAGCTTGAAGTCTCTCTCGCAACCATAAAAGCAAGCAAAGCGGGGCTTCCTCCGTGCATGAATCGGTCCCCCATTGCCAGACGGTCTATACCGTGGAAGGTTTCACCCAGAACCAAAGGAACGATATCTTTGCCCGCTCGAAAGTTGCCTACCACATCCAATAAAGCCTTGCGGCATATCCCGAGGGAGCTAACCATGAAAAGAGTGGCTATCACACATAAAGCAGACACGAGACGTCACTCCCACCGTCGCACATGAATCTGTCAAAGCAATTTCAGCCCCCAACAGCTCATCTCCAGGTTGGCCAAAGCACCGAGTAAAAAAAAATAGCAGGAGGATTCGCTCCATGCAAAAAGAGTAACCGAGAACTCGTGCCACAAAAGGCCCGAGCAAGAGAATCTGAATCATGCTCACCTTAATCGCATGAGGTAATAACTTGGGGAATCATCACATACATCTGGCCAGATTCACGAGCCTAACCTTCCTGAAGAAAGAACCAAACAATGCTTCTGCCCAATGGGTGTTCGCAACCAAACTCCCATTAATAGGTAGATCCCTAGTGGTAAATCGTAGCCTGGTGAAAGCAGTGAAGAAAATAGGGGTCATGATCGACTCCCCTCAACTGAAGTGGAATGTATAAGTGGCGGACCACCAGGACTTTCAGAAAGACCCTAACGACAGCCATCACTTTTGCGTTTTATCGATACTCTGCACATATTCCAACAAATTTGGTCAGAGGCGCCACACATCCTCAAATATTTCAATAATTCGATCAGAGGCGCCACCACATCCTCATCATTTCAGCAGAGGTGCCACCACATCCTCATCATTTAGGTCAGAGGCGCCACCACGTCCTCATCATTTCAGCAAAGGCGCCACCACGTCCTCATCATTTCAGCAGAGGCACAACCACGTCCTCATCATTTCAGCAGAGGCGCCACTGAAATTACCCGGATCCGGCTCGCGCGCGGAGCCCCGGCATCTCGCATTTGTTCGCGTTCGGGAAGTCGCCCGGATCCGATAGGCAGCTCAATCGCGCCCCGGCATCTGGCTTATTCCGTTTTGCGTGTTGGAGGTGTCTCGCTGTGTTTTGCTTTGTAGAGTCGCCACGCCGTTTTTATTATTAAGCCCAAAACATTGAAAAAGAGCATCAGTTTAAAAATAATAATAAACTGTTTTTGTGTGATGAGATTTTGAGTTCGGAGGTCAGGTTACTCCTCGGGAAGAGAATATTAGAATCTTAGAGCTCACCCGAGTAGCCTCGTAAAAACGAGTCTTTCGGATACCCCTAACATTCTTTAACTGTTGTGTGTGTGTGTGTGTGCTTTTAAAAATGCATGTTGTATCGGATGTCTACATTGTACACTGCTTTATTGAAATGTATTGAAATAGTGTAGGAAGGAAGCCTTACCAATGTTGGTTCGTGTCTGTCTTCTCCGGGGAATAGTGCTTGAGGATGGAATAGTGTTCTGGTACGGACCGGGATTGCTTCGGAAGGAGCCGGTTGTCTGCGGACAGAGTTTCGGCGTGAGTTGAGACTGTCGGCTGCGTTCGGGCAGAGGTTCGGCGTGCGTTGGGATCGCAGGGATCACTCGGGCAGAGGTTCGGCGTGCGTTGGAATCGTCGGTTGGATTCGGGCAGAGGTTCGGCGTGGGTTGGAATCGTCGGTTGGATTCGGGCAGAGGTTCGGCGTGGGTTGGAATCGTCGGTTTGACTCGGAAAGAGCCTGGACGCCTCGGGAAAGACCAGGCAAGGCCTCGGAGTACCACGAGGGGCCTCAGAGTACCTCGAGAGTGCCTCGGGGCAGCGCGGGAGCGTCGCGGGAGCGCTCGGAGAGGCTTCGGAGCACCACAAGGGAGCTCGGAAGGCCTCGGAAGGATCCGAAAGGGGCCGGGATTGCCCCGAAGGGTCTTAGAGGGGAGCCTGAAGGCTAGGGGAAGAAGAGAGAAGAGGGAGGTGTGAAAAAATGAGGAGGGGGAGCCCTCTATTTATAGTAGTGAAAAACTGCAAAGAGGTCCGTACGGACCTCTTAGGTAATCATGAATTTCCGGGATTTGAGGGAATCTCGTGGACTTTAAGGGGATTTTCGTAATGATTATGTCTGGTGCAGAGAGGTCCGTACGGACCTTTTGGCATGCAAAGAGGTCCGTACGGACTTTCCATGCTCTTGTGAATGTGATGGCAAGCTAGCTCTCGTCGAGAGCTTTCCAACCATATATGGCACGTCTCAATCGGAGTTCGTATGAAGGAGTTATGACCTCCGGAAGTTTGCCTCTGGTTTTGTCGTTGCTGGGATGGAGAGCGATCCAGATTGGGGTACTTACAGAAGCCCCTCGGCGACGTCACTTATGAAAGAAGTGGGGTCGCCGATAAGATAAGGGTCCTAATCTGGATCGCGTGCTGGGAGAGGAGGTGACCGTGAGGGTCAATGTGAGGACGTGGTGGTGTCCTTTTGTGTGACCGTTTAGGTCAGTAGGCTGGACCCTGTGATAGGATTCCTACGTATCCCTGGCGGGAATCAAGCCTGGTCGTAGTTCGGGTGTGGGGTGAGTGTTTGTGATGAATTTGTGAATGCGGGCGTGGTGGTGCCCTGAAGTGTTGTGTGACCGCCGAGGTCAGTGGTAAGGACGTGGTGGCGTCCAGGGTGACCGCACAGGTTGATGGTAAGGACGTGGTGGCGTCCTGGGTGACGTGGAGGCGTCCTGGGTGACCGCATAGGTCGGTGGTAAGGACGTGGAGGCGTCCAGGGTGACGTGGAGGCGTCCTGGGTGACCGCATAGGTCGATGGTAAGGACGTGGAGGCGTCCAGGGTGACCGCATAGGTCGGTGGTAAGGACGTGGAGGCGTCCAGGGTGACCGCATAGGTCAATGGTAAGGACGTGGAGGCGTCCAGGGTGGTGACCGCATAGGTCGATGGTAAGTGACGTGGAGGCGTCCCGCGACCGCGATAGGTCGGTGGTAGAAGGACGTGGAGGCGTCCAGGGTGACCGCATAGGTCGGTAAGTGACGCTGAGGCGTCCAGGTGACCGCATGGGTCGGTGGTAAGTGACGTGGAGGCGTCCAGGGGTGACCGCATAGTCAATGGTAAGGACGTGGAGGCGTCGGGGTGACCCGCATAGGTCGATGGTAAGGACACGGAGGCGTCTGCGACCGCATAGGTCGGTGGTGTGACGCGTGGAGGCGTCTGTGGTGACCGCATAGGTCGGTGGTAGGACGTGGAGGCGTCTGTGCGACCGCATAGTCGGTGGTAAGGACGTGGCGTCCAGGGTAGCCGCATAGGTCGGTGGTAGGACGTGGAGGCGGGCCTGTGGCGACCCGTATAGGTCAATGGTAAAGGACGTGGAGCGTCGCCCAGGGTGACCGCATAGGTCGGTGGTAAGGACGTGGAGGCGTCCAGGGTGACCGCATAGGTCGGTGGTAAGGACGTGGAGGCGTCCAGGGTGACCGTATAGGTCGATGGTAAGGACGTGGTGGCGTCCTGGGTGACGTGGAGGCGTCCTGGGTGACCGCATAGGTCGGTGGTAAGGACGTGGAGGCGTCCAGGGTGACCGCATAGGTCAATGGTAAGGACGTGGAGGCGTCCAGGGTGACCGCATAGGTCGATGGTAAGGACGTGGAGGCGTCCTGGGTGACCGCATAGGTCGGTGGTAAGGACGTGGTGGCGTCCTGTGATGTGGTGACCGCATAGGTCAATTGTGAGGACGTGGTGGCGTCCTGGAAATTTTACGATTTTCCTAATCGGGTGGTTTAAGGCCTTCCGGGCCGGAGATAGTGATTTGGGAGATTTATACGGTCTTCCGGACCGAGTGGTTTAGAGCCTTCCGGGCTGGGGATAGTAGTTTGGCTGATTTATACAGTCTCCCGGACTGAGTGGTTTAAAGCCTTCCGGGCTGGGGATAGTAGTTTGGCTGATTTATACAGTCTCCCGGACTGAGTGGTTTAAAGCCTTCCGGGCTGGAGATAGTTTGGGAGGTTTATACGGTCTTCCGGACCGAGTGGTTTAAAGCCTTCCGGGCTGCCTGTGGTGAAGTAGTGAGGTTTGTGGTGAGTGGACGTGGTGATGTCCTGAGTTGAAGTTTGTGTGAAGGCGTCTATACCTAAGTTGAGGCTTAGTTCGGGAGTATGAACCTAAGTTGTGACCTAGTTCAGGAGTATGACCCTAAGTTGGGACCTAGTTCAGGAGTATGACCTAAGTTGGGACCTAGTTCAGGAATATGACCTAAGTTGGGACCTAGTTCAGGAGTATGACCTAAGTTGGGACCTAGTTCAGGAGTATGACCTAAGTTGGGTTTAGTTTCAGGAGTATGAACCTAAATTGGGACCTAGTTCAGGAGTATGACCTAAGTTGGGACCTAGTTCAGGAGTATGACCTAAGTTGGGACCTAGTTCAGGAGTATGACCTAAGTTGGGGTTTAGTTTCAGGAGTATGAACCTAAATTGGGACCTAGTTCAGGAGTATGACCTAAGTTGTGACCTAGTTCAGGAGTATGACCTAAGTTGGGACCTAGTTCAGGAATATGACCTAAGTTGGGACCTAGTTCAGGAGTATGACCTAAGTTGGGACCTAGTTCAGGAATATGACCTAAGTTGGGACCTAGTTCAGGAGTATGACCTAAGTTGGGACCTTGTTCAGGAGTATGACCTAAGGGAGACTTAGTTCAAGAGTATGACCCTAAGTTGAGACTATTCTAAGGCGTCTGGACCTAAGTTGAGTTTGATGGGCATTTTGTGGATCCTATATGGAACTTTGTTTGTGGGAATTTTTGGAAAGGCATCATGCCGTGCTGGGATTCTTCTTTTATGTAGCATTTATTACAGCTATGTCTTGCGTTTGAAGTTTATTGACATACCTTTGCTGTGTTTACCTGCAGGAGGAGGCACCTTTGTGAGGAGGAAGTTGAATTGTTGAGGACGTGGGGCGCCTCTGACCGAGATGAAGAGGACGTGGTGGCATCTCTGGCTGAATTGCTGAAGTGTTAGAGGGCATGGGGCGCCTCTGATCGAGTTGTTGAAATGTTGAGGACGTGTGGCGCCCCTGACCGAAGTTGCTGAAATGCTGCGGATGCGCTGGCGTTTTTGACCGAAGTCAGTGAAAGGATGAGGACGCGACAGAGCCTTTATTCGAACTTGCGGTGAGTGCGAGATGGAGCCTCTGTCTGAACTTGGTGAAGGCGAGGTAGCGCCCCGTCTCGAATCCTTGCGGTGAGGGCGAGATGGAGCCTCTGTCCCGAACTTGCAGGCGAGGTAGCGCCTGTCTGAACTTGGTGAGGGCGAGATGGAGCCTCTGTCTGAACTTGGTGAGGGCGAGGTAGCGCCTCTATCTGAACTTGCGGTGAGGGCGAGGTGGCGCCTCTGTCTGAACTTGCGGGGAGGGCGAGATGGAGCCTCTATCTGAACTTGGCGAGGGCGAGGTAGCGCCTCTATCTGAACTTGGTGAGGGCGAGGTAGCGCCTCTGTCTGAACTTGCGGTGAGGGCGAGGTGGAACCTCTGTCTGAACTTGGTGAGGGCGAGGTAGCGCCTCTGTCTGAACTTGGTGAGGGCGAGGTAGCGCCTCTGTCTAAACTTGCGGTGAGGGCGAGATGGCGCCTCTGTCTGAACTTGCGGTGAGGGCGAGGTGGGACCTCTGTCTGAACTTGGTGAGGGCGAGGTAGCGCCTCTGTCTGAACTTGGTGAGGGCGAGGTAGCGCATCTGTCTGAACTTGCGGTGAGGGCGAGATGGCGCCTCTGTCTGAACTTGCGGTGAGGGCGAGATGGAGCCTCTGTCTGAACTTGGCGAGGGCGAGGTAGCGCCTCTGTCTGAACTTGGCGAGGACGTGGGACACCTCATGTGCTGGACAAGGAGAGGAGGGATGGCTCATCTTCTTTTTCCTTCTTCGTTCTTATTCCTGTGGACTTCTTGGATTATCCGGTCGAGGAAGGTGCTGGGTTCACCGAGGACGATGATGTGGCTGGCGGAGGCGCCGAGATGCCGAATTTCTCGTTTGTGGAGGAGGATGATGATGAATCGGATTAGGGCTCTTTTGCTTTTCCTCTTTCCATTTTTTTTGTAGAGCAACAGACATTTTGTACCTGTAATAAAACACTTGTATTTGCACAGCAAAGTATTTTATTTAAGATGTAATGACGTATTTGTGATTCCCGGGATTGACCTAGGAATTGTTGCTAGCTTATTATTTTTTTTTTTTTGTGCATGTCGCATGAGCTGGGAATGTATTTGTGGTTAGTGGAGGCTGAGGAAGCTTTTGGCGAGTGTTTTTCTGATTAGGGAGGCTGGAAGCGGCTTGTGTGATTTCATGAGCGGCGGCGTGAAGTGATGGCTCTCCAGGGCGCCGCGTTCGCTTTGTGCAGGTTGATGCCCTCTTTGGGGTTAGCTAACTCAGGATATGTGACGGTGCTCGTTGAATGTGGCGAGCCATTGTCGGCAAGGGCGAGATATCATTCCTTCGTTCCTGGGAAACCTTCCACGGTGTGGATTGTCCGGTGACGAGAACCGATTCATGCGGGGAAGCCCCCGCTTTGCTTGCATTATGGTTGCGAGAGAGGCTTCAAGCCATGCCCGAGTCTCCCGCGTCTCTTTGTCCGTGGACATTTGCTCGATGACCTCTTGTCTTGGACATGGATCAGATGCCGCAGGAGAGATGGATAGCATATCTTGGTACGCATCGATTCGTTGGTGGGTTTCCCTTTGGGGGATTGAAACTAGGAGGGCTGTCAGGAAGGTTCCTATGTTGTCGAGTTCCGTGTTTGCCTTGGTCCTCTTTACGTGGTTCCGTTGCTTGTTTCTCGTCGGTTCGGGATGAGGCGGGAGCCTTTCTTTGGCCGGGATGACATTGCCAACGTGGAGGTAGCTTCTTTCCGCATGACGCATCCCGATGCTTTTATGTATTTTCGAGGGTATGGAAGTATTCCGCTTTCCCTCTGTGGTGCTCCTTAGATGCTTGGAGAGAATGTTGTCTTGACCACCGAGTACCTGGATTGGTATGAGTAGCATATCGAGGCGGACCCAAGTGGTTTTGGGGAGCGGCGTGAAGCAGTGCAGGGCAAGATTGTCGTCTCGGCTATAGCCTTAGGAGTGCGAAGCTTGGTCTAACCCTCGGGATGTCATGCTGGAGACGCTTTGTTTGACTACGGGACTCGAGTTGACGGGCGGCGGGGAGAGGTCCCCTTTTCGGACTCGTAGGGAGGAGATCCGAGCCGAGGCACGGGTGAACGATGCTCGAGAGCGGCGGTTCGTTTGACACGACAAGGAGGACTCCTGATCTCGGAATGAGGGAGACGAGAACTCGCTCGTACGGGGAATGAAAAAGACCCGTTGGGGACGAGGAGGAAAGGAAAGAGTGATGAAGGGCGAAACGCGAGTAGCATGGAATGACCTTACGAAACACCGAGTATCCATTCATCGGCATCGCGGACACATTGATTGTTAAATGTTTTAAGTCGTCTTTTAGCATGTTGTGAGTTTGAGAGTAGACCGTGCTTGAACTCATCAAGAAGTGTTTTAACCTGTGATGATTTGTGATTTACTTTTAAAGCTTTGTCGAGACGCAAAATCTCTTGCTTGCTTCTTTCCCGAGCCTTGGTGGCGTCAATTTTTGGAATTTTGTGTATTCCTTAGACCGAACCAATGAAGGCCGCCTACGTTCCCCTGACCGAGAGGCTCGGAGTCCGCGTAGTTCGACCCTCATTTGTGGGAGAAATGACTCGTAATGTACACTTGCAAGGGCGTATTTATTTTTGAAAAGGTGGGAACGGGTCCCCTTTTGTGTGAATGCCTTATTTGATGTAGCACAAAAGAAATGCTTTTGGGTTTGACTCTTTTGAGAGAGTATGAGTACTGAAAAGCTTGTAAAAGTGTATGGAAGCCCTTGCTGACAGAAAATCAGTGTTTAGCTCTATTGTCCTATTTTGTAGAAAAAGAAGACTTGTCGAGACATCTGAAAACTTGATTTGTTCACAATGATCACTTGTTTGCTTAAAACCCTTTGTTGATGTTCGGGTTATTCAACAATTAAACCTGATATGCTTTGATTAATCACAAGGAGAAAGTCAACCGGTATCAAGGATCGAGTTGGTCTGGTGTGAAAGAAGGTTTGTGTATAGGAGAGGTCATTGATGAGACCGGGTTTGTGGATTTGTATGTGTTTATGACCGGACCATTTCTGGTTGCCTACGTTCCCCTTAAGAAAAGGAGCTCAGGTCGACGTAGTTCGGGGTTGAACTGTGTTTGGCTTTGGGGCCAGGGCATGAAAATTCGTGTGGCCTTTGGCAAAAATGCTCGGAAGGTTGAATGATGAGGCACGGGCCTTGAGGTGATTCCTTGACAAGTCGTATTTGACGGCAGTTTCAATGAATCCATTGCTTCTTGATTGCTGGCGCTGGGTCTTTGACCTCATTTTTTTTCGAAGCTTCTGTTTGAGCTCTTTTTTTTTGTAGCTTCTGCTTGAGCTTTTTTTTTTTGAAAGCTTCTGCTTGAGCTCTTTTTTTTTTTTTGAAGCATATGAGGGCGAAGGCAAGCCCCTGCTTGAACTTTCTTGATGCGCACGAGGGCGGAGGCAAGCCCCTAGGTTGTTGTCGACATGGGGTCAATCTTTTGATGCTGAGTGACCTTTTGTTGTCCTTTGATGTTGCCGCCGTCGTTGACTTGGTCAAGGTGATGGTGGGGACGTGTTTAGGATAGTGTATGGCTTGATGGAGGCCTTTGTGTGGGGTATGGTAAGGTGTATGGGGAGCTATCGATTGACTTTCTCACACCAATTAATCAAAGCATTAATCATTTGTGGAATTACTTGTTGAGCAATGCAAGTGATCACATAGAACAAAACCATTTCATTAAATGTAATGCGGGGTGCAAAATAATGTCTCAAGTCTAGCAAGAAAAGAAAGAAAACTTTCGTATGGAAAATTGAAGACTTAATTACAATGTCCGAGGAGGACTTGATTGAATGAGAACAGTACTAGAACCTACGAGGTTTGACTGTGTGATTCTTTGATTTGCGTCTCTTTGGGCTCTTCAGCAGTTCCCAAATTCATTTTGGTTAGAACCTTCTCGGCAGCTTGGGCCCGATTTTCCTCTCGTTTGACAACATGCTTAAAGATTTGTTTTAATGCATTGTTCATTAATGTGTCTGCGTCTTTACCAAGTGAATCATTATTAACTGTTTTTGATTAGTTAATTTATCATTTGTTAAAGTGGCAATGAGGATACTCGTAAAGGTCGATCATTTATTCAAAGCATAAGGAAGCGCGGTTTATGTTACAAACGCATAATCTTTAGGCGTAAGGCCATCGACGACTCGAGAGACTTGAACATAAATACGACAGACTCGGGGTCTTTTATTTTTGAAGATAGACTCTAGGAGACGGGGGGTTATTCCAAGCTTCTCGTCCTGTCTCTTCTTGCTGGCTGTGGGTCCGCGTTTGTGAAAGTTACGCCGTTTTTGACGCTGCCACTTGCTCGGCCTGTCTCGAACTGCCTTATCTCTGGGGAAGGCTCGATCCATCCCTTGGTGTGCCCCGATTCTGGAAAGGATTGTTGGGGAATAACCGTTCTTGGATTCTTTCTCTCGAATTCTTCATTGCGGAAGCCCCAGGTTCCGTCTTCACGTCCCCATTCATCATGGGAATTTGCAGAGGACTTCTCCACCCTGATTACCCTGTCATTTCTAGGGAAAGGGTTTCCGACTGTGATGGGACCGCAGGGGCGTTCCAACTTTCCCTCTTCGATTAGCCCTTGGACCACTTGTTTTAGCACGAAGCAATTGTCGGTGGTGTGACCGGGGTAGTTGTGGAAGGCACAGTGTTTGCTCATATCCATGTTGGGTTTGGGAGTCTTTGGTTGGAAATTCTCGAGAGGCTTGAGAAGATTTCGTTTTACCAGAGCTTCAAATACTTGGCCCATGGGCATTTCGAGGTTGTCAAGATGCTGGAACTGTGGGAAGCGAGGGGGATTGTTATTCCTTGGAGCTGCTTGACCACGGTTTACTTGGGGTCTGCTGATGTAGCGAACCTGCTCCGGTAACCTCTTTCTTCTTGTTTGGAGGTGGATTAACTGATGGGATCGCCATTCGGGAGTCTCGGGGAGGCAGTTGGGTGTATACCAACCCATATCCTGGATTATCGAAATTGGGGGCATGATTGCCCGGACCACTAAGGGTTGTGTTTGGGAATTGGGGAAATGTTTCATTAGCCCCAAGTGGCAGTCCAGCGGGTGGAAGGTTTGAAATGTCGGGATATCCGCTTGGGATGTCTGTCCCTAGTAAACATTGGGATTTCAAGTTGCGGCTGCGGGGCTCATACAGAGGCACATGATTGAATTCCGGGGGATACCGAGATGCATTGGGATCTCGGCGGGCAGAGCGCCGTTGATACCGAGCTTGGGCGCAGGCCGGAAATTGATCGTGGCCGAGGCGGGCAGATCGGAGTCGCCTGACTGATGCCTGAGTTAAGCTCTGAGCGTGAGCTATTTTGCATTGCTAGGTTTCCGTGGCTTGGCAGAGGTGGGACCTGCTGATAGCTTTGAGGACCTGGGGAGCGGTGTATTTCTTCGTCTTCTATGAGAACGAAGGTCCCATCGAGTTGGGGAACCGCGACGGTTCTCGCGACGGCGCATGGCATATTCGATCCAAGCCCGCCG
The DNA here is from genome assembly GCA_022495995.1 of Adenophora triphylla var. japonica. Taxonomy (NCBI): domain Eukaryota; kingdom Viridiplantae; phylum Streptophyta; class Magnoliopsida; order Asterales; family Campanulaceae; genus Adenophora; species Adenophora triphylla. Next base: position 26,993 of record JAFEMH010003543.1, on the reverse strand, counting down.
CTCTTCTTGGCGTTTCTCGAGAGCCTTGAAAGCTTGCCAAACTTCTTCCATCGTTTGGAAATTTCCCGTGGGCGGGGTTCCGTTTCCTCACCGTTATCCGTTGATCCCGCCGTGGGGAGTAGCGGGCTGTTCGGACCGCCCGAGCCGGAAGAGGCTGTCGGACCATGACCTTGATTACGAAAAGGCGGCTCCTGATACTCTCAACCACTCTCGGTTATTTGGAGGGGGTGACGGTAAGGTTTAGACATGGGAAGGCCTTTGATAAAGGGGGAAAGCTCATGTGACATGCGGTTTCCGCTTTTCTATTTTTTTTTTTGTTGTTTTAATTTACTTAAAACAAGTGTTTTCTCGTAATCCTAGGTAGGTTGGAAAAGATTGCTCTTCTTTTTCGCAACTATGCTAAATCCCGGGTCGGTGGAGACCATCCGTGCGGCTATAAGCCCCTCGTTTTGCACCCGTATTTCGACATCCCGGGGTGGATGCCCGGGCGAGGGTCCTATAGGGCAAGCGGTTTCCACCGGCCTAAAAGAAAAATCGAACCTAAGGACCGAGCCTGTCATGTTCGTTTTGATGCGTTAGCCATGTGAATAGTGAACCGAGCCGCCATCGAGTCAAGATCGGGTCAAGAGTTCGGCATGACCTTCTCTTGCTTGCTTGCGCAAGGGATCTCGTGACGTTAGGCGTTGGTCGGGTCATATCGTCATGGCCGACGTATCAAAGGCTTGATGACATGGTGTCATGTGGGCATGGATGTATATCCTGGACGGAACATCGTCTCGGGTGTAGCTTCGGAAAAATCAAGATCAGGTCAAGATTTTAGCATGACCTTTTCATCGCTTTGCTTGCGCAAGGGATCTTGAGTTCCGAGCTATGACTCGAAAATGGCCGGCATGGTATATGTATCCAGCTTGTATGACACTGGATCGGGTAAAACCAACCGAGTCCGGACAGAGTGTGACTCAAGACTCAAACGTGTGCTTGACGCCGGCTAGGATGGGATGTTTGAATGATCCCGTGCGCGTCCGAGAGGCCTAGGAAGACCTAACGAACCGCAACCGAGACCACTCCGGCCGAGGGTTGTAGTGTGCGCAGTGTATCCGAGGCAAAGCAGCAGTAAGTGTGCGGTGTAACCGAGGCAAAGAAGCAGTAAGTAGTGTGCGGTGTAACCGAGGCAGCAGTGCGCGTAGTGTGCGGTCTCTAAAATTCTTTTTCTGAGTAAAACAGAAGTTTTTGAAGAATTTTAAATGTATGCACAGATGTATATTGATGCATTTTTTTTTGTATTTTTATTTTTTTGTAAAATAAAAATGAAGCACGTGCACACACACACAACAGTTAAAGAAAGGGGTAAAATGAAAGTTTGACCCTCATCATCGTTTTAAAAATCTTTTGCTTTTGTTTAAAAGTTTTTAAAACAAAAAAGTCCCCAGCAGAGTCGCCAACTGAAATTACCCGGATCCGGCTCGCGCGCGGAGCCCCGGCATCTCGCATTTGTTCGCGTTCGGGAAGTCGCCCGGATCCGATAGGCAGCTCAATCGCGCCCCGGCATCTGGCTTATTCCGTTTTGCGTGTTGGAGGTGTCTCGCTGTGTTTTGCTTTGTAGAGTCGCCACGCCGTTTTTATTATTAAGCCCAAAACATTGAAAAAGAGCATCAGTTTAAAAATAATAATAAACTGTTTTTGTGTGATGAGATTTTGAGTTCGGAGGTCAGGTTACTCCTCGGGAAGAGAATATTAGAATCTTAGAGCTCACCCGAGTAGCCTCGTAAAAACGAGTCTTTCGGATACCCCTAACATTCTTTAACTGTTGTGTGTGTGTGTGTGTGCTTTTAAAAATGCATGTTGTATCGGATGTCTACATTGTACCTTAATCGCTTTATTGAAATGTATTGAAATAGTGTAGGAAGGAAGCCTTACCAATGTTGGTTCGTGTCCTGCCTTCTTCCGCCGGGGAATAGTGCTTGAGGATGGAATAGTGTTCAGTACGGACCGGATTGCTTCTAAGGAGCCGGTTGTCTCCGGACGAGTTTCGGCGTGAGCCGAGACCGTCTGCCGGCCGCGTTCGGGCAGAGGTTCGGCGTGCGTTGGGATCGCAGGGATCACTCGGGCAGAGGTTCGGCGTGCGTTGGAATCGTCGGTTGGATTCGGGCAGAGGTTCGGCGTGGGTTGGAATCGTCTGCTGGATTCGGCGCAGGTTCTGGCGTGGGTTGGAATCGTCGGCTTGACTCGGAAAGAGCCCGGACGCCTCGGGAAAGACCAGCAAGGCCTCTGAGTACCACGAGGGCCTCGAGTACCTCGAGAGTGCCTCGGGGCAGCGCGGGAGCGTCGCGGGAGCGCTCGGAGAGGCTTCGGAGCACCACAAGGGAGCTCGGAAGGCCTCGGAAGGATCCGAAAGGGGCCGGGATTGCCCCGAAGGGTCTTAGAGGGGAGCCTGAAGGCTAGGGGAAGAAGAGAGAAGAGGGAGGTGTGAAAAAATGAGGAGGGGGAGCCCTCTATTTATAGTAGTGAAAAACTGCAAAGAGGTCCGTACGGACCTCTTAGGTAATCATGAATTTCCGGGATTTGAGGGAATCTCGTGGACTTTAAGGGGATTTTCGTAATGATTATGTCTGGTGCAGAGAGGTCCGTACGGACCTTTTGGCATGCAAAGAGGTCCGTACGGACTTTCCATGCTCTTGTGAATGTGATGGCAAGCTAGCTCTCGTCGAGAGCTTTCCAACCATATATGGCACGTCTCAATCGGAGTTCGTATGAAGGAGTTATGACCTCCGGAAGTTTGCCTCTGGTTTTGTCGTTGCTGGGATGGAGAGCGATCCAGATTGGGGTACTTACAGCCACCACGTCCTCATTATTTCAGCCAGAGGCGCCACCACGTCCTCATCATTTCAGCAGAGGTGCCACCACATCCTCATCATTTCAGCAGAGGCACCACCATGTCCTCATCATTTCTGCAGAGGCGCCACCACGTCCTCATCATTTCAGCAGAGGTGCCACCGCGTCCTCATCATTTCAGCCGAGGCGCTACCACGTCCTCATTATTTTAGCCAGAGGCGCCACAACATCCTCATCATTTTAGTAGAGGAGCCACCACGTCCTCATAATTTCAGCAGAGGCGCCACCACGTCCTCATCATTGCAGAGGCGCCACCACGTCCTCATTATTTCAGCCAGAGGCGCCACCACGTTCTCATTATCTCAGGAGAGGCGCCACCACGTCCTTATTATCTCAGCAAGAGGTTCGACCACGTCCTCATTATTTTAGGCCGAGACGCCTCAAGGAATAGTCTCAACTCAGGCCGAGATGTCTCAAGGAATAGTCTCAACTCAGGTCAAGGCACCTCAGAATTTCCCTCACCCACAAAATATGATTGGCTTAATTCCCACTAGGGATACGTAGGAATCCTGTCAAAGGTCCAGCCATCCTACCGACATGGTCATTTATCTCTTCCTCCCGATGGGCTGTCCAGATCGGGATTCTTATTTTTATCGATGACCCCACTTCCTTCATAAGTGTCATCACCGAGGGGCTCTGTAAGTACCCAAAACTGGACCGCTCTCCATCCGAGCATACTGAAAAAACTAAGGGTTCACCTCGCCGTAATCCCAAAGTCTCCTGACTTCCCAAGGGCGAACTTCCGGAGGTCATAACTTCTTCATACAAACTCCGATTGAGACATGCAATATATGGTTGGAAAGCTCTCGAAAAGTACTATCCAATGGTATTGAAATCTCTGAAAATTGATAGATCCTTAAGAGGTCCGTGTGGACATGTGTAAATATGATCTAACATGCCAAAATCCCCCAAATCCAGGAAAGGATAGATCAAATCGAACCTATACGGACACATATGTAAAAATCATGGTATGTCCGTACGGACATGTTTGTCAACATGCCAAAAATCCCCAAAATCCCCCAAATCCAAGAAAGGACAGATCAAATCAAATCCGTACGGACTACCTTGCAAAGCAAGACCAATCCGTAAGGACATGTTTACCCAGTTTCTGAGCCTATAAATACCAGCCTTCCTCTGCTCATTTATCATAAAAAAAAAAAGCCTTCCCAGCCTCTTCCTTTCAATCCAGAGCAGTTTCCAGCCATCCCGAGGCATCCCGAGCCATCCCGAGCAATCTCGATCCATCCCGATCCGTCCCAATCGAACCCCTGATATCCCAAAATCCCTATTCATCCTCAACGAACCCACACTCACCCATAAAACTCCAAACACCCAAAAACAACTTAAAACGGTCAAAATCCGTGAGTTCACCAAGCGTGAAAATGAGAGTTAATTAGTGGAGTTTCTGCCCGAGTGAGTGCAGAATTTCTCTTCTCTTCAAACCATTTCAAATCAACCACATTCTCCTGAGGAAGATAGAAACAAACCAACATTGGTGAGATCTCCTTCCGAACTTTAAATAAACTGCTTTAATTTCCGAATATTTAAACATTATTGTTTAAATACATCATTTACAATGTAGACATTTATTTATTTTCAAATGCATTTTATTTCCTAAAACACACAAACACACACACAAAAAAATTTCAAAGAAAGGTTTAGAAAGACTCATGTATATGAGGTGCGTCGGGTGAGCTCAAAATTCTCTTCCCGAGGCGTAACCTGACCTCCGAACTCAAAATCTCATCAAAGCCTTTTTTTCAATGTTTTGGACATAATCAAAATGGCGTGGGGACTCTGTCTTTTTCAAAAGAAATCGTCCAATCCATGAAACAACTTTTTCCGGATCGGGTAATTTCACTCGTGCACAACAAACAAGTGTTACTGCCGATTTATTTACTTTACTATTTTAATAGTACTTTAGTTTCTGTAATTTCATTTCCTATGGTAATTTTAATTTTGCCAACAATGTTAAGACATAATCCCTTGAGAAGGGATACATTTTACTGAAACATTTAACTAATTAAATTATTTTCTCTGTTTCAGCAATGGCTACTGAATAGAATGTTGGACGCCAACATATAGCTCGGCGGGCCATAGTGGATCCCAGCATCGAGCTGTCACTTGAAAAATTGGCTGAGTGGGCCCAAGCTGAAAGGTATGATGAGGCAGCTCAAGCGGGTCACTCCCTCATTCCTTTCAATGCCAATGACTTGGTCATCATTGCCCAGCAAGATGCAGAAGACGAACTAGAGCCCTGGATTGCCCCACCAGTTGAGCAAATGAACTTCAATGCCATATTCCAAGAGCTTGAGGAGGCTGATAAGGTTGAGGAGGACCATGTTTTTTAGGAGGCTGAGCAAAGAGACCAGCAGTAGCCGGAGCAACCAACTGACGATCAAGAAGATTGATCTTTTGTTTTCAATTTAGTTTTGTAATGAACAAGTTCCAAACACTTTCACTTTACTGTTTTTAGTAGTCAATGCTTTAGCCCAATTTGGGAGGCATTTTAACTTATAACATTTGTATTTTGAATTTGGCCAAGTCTTGGTCCGCATTTGGGGGACTTGCTACTTCAATGCTAGTTGACTTTTGAACCATTCTGCCTTGATCCATACTTTTGTCATTTTTTTGTCGAAATATATTAAGAAGAAGATGGACCAAAGTATTATTCGAACTAGTTTGCCATGACGAAGCTGACTAAGGTTTTAGTCGAACTTGTTTGAGAACGAGACTGACATAACTCTTCAGTCGAACCTGTTTTAAGAATGAGATTGACATAAGTGTTCAGTTGAACCTGTTTTAAGAACGAGGTTGACTTAAGACTTTAGTCGAGTCTATTTAAGAAACGAGGCTGACATAAGTCGAACCTGTTTAAGAACGAGGTAGACTTAGAACTTTAGTCAAGCCTATTTAAGGAACAAGACTGCCATAAGTCTTCAGTCAAACCTATTTAAGAACGAGGTTGACTTAGGACTTTAGTCGAGCTTGTTTAAGGAACGAGACTGACATAAGTCTTCGCCGAACTCCGTTTAAGAACGAGGTTGACTTAGTACTTTAGTCGAGTCTGTTTAATATTTCGATATCGACTAAGAGTCAGAACTGAATTTAATCATATTGTAAGCATAACACAGTTTGTAGATAAAACTTTTCGAGGGAAACCTCCTTTTTATTGATGAAGTAGATCGTTACATAGAGAGTTCAATCAGAAATAGTATCTAACTAAGTGGCTAGCATGCCAATCAAGGATGCTTTTATTTGTCACCACCTGGATGGCCGATCATGTAGGTCACTTCCTTAACAATTCTGGTGATGATGTACGGTCCTTTCCAGTTCAGAGATAACTTATTCTGTTCAGCTTTCCTTCCACTCACCTCGATCTTCCTTAGGGCGTAGTCCCCAACGTTGAACGACCTATTCTTGACCTTCTTGTCGTGATAGCCCTTAGTTTTTTGCATGTATTTAACCATTCTAAGCTGAGCAGTTATTCGTTTCTCATCCATAAGGTCCAAGTCGAGCAATCAGTTGGAGTCATTCTGTGTTTGATCAAATAAAGCCACCCTTGCTGTATGAATTCGTAGATTGGCAGGCGCCATGGCTTCCGACCCAAATGTAAGAGAAAATGGGGTTTCCACTGTAGGCCCCCTGGTGGTTGTGCGGACTGCCCAAAGAGGAAGGGGTAGTTCATCCAACCATCTGCCAGCTCGACCAATTAGGCCCATATTTAGTGTTGTCAATACCAATTTGTTTGCTGCCTTTGCTTGTTCGTTGCCTTGTGGATAAGCAACTAAAGACTTCTAGTGTTTAACCCCCAACCTCTTCATCTCTGTTTCTAAAGCAGTTGAAAACTGAAGGCCGTTGTCCGAAACAATTGAATGTGGCACCCCAAAGCGGTACCAAATGTAATCGTGGATGAAGTTGATGGCGGTTTCTTCTGTTATCTTTGCCAAAGGTTTTGCCTCGATCCACTTGGTGAAGTAATCAATAGCTACTATCACATACTTACAATTCCCTTGGGCGGGTGGGAAAAGTCCGATCAAATTTACCCCCCATATGTCGAACGGCCAAGCTGCTATCATAGGAGTTTGCTCAGTTGTTGGGAGCCTTGGTAGGTCGGCATACCTCTGACACTTATCACATTTCTGCACAAACTCATGAGCATCCTCCCTTAGATGAGGCCAATAGTACCCCAAGGTGAGTATCTTGTTCACCAAAGTACTGGCCCCCGGGTGTCCACCGCAGATTCCACTATGTACCTCGAGCAAGAGTTGTTTCACAAATGACCTTCTGAACAATGCCTCCCCATGTATAGTAAACCTAGGGGACTTCTTCCTTATCGCTCTAGCTTTTTTCTCATCAACTGGTAGCTCGCCTATTTCAATGTTGGCCTTCATCTCGTCAATCCAACACTTAGAGTCGTAGACCGAGCATAGAACCTGCATTCTTTCGTATGCTGGATGCTCTAAGTATGAGATTAGTTCTCCATTTTGCTCATTTGAAGTCGCCAACTTGGAGAGTAGGTCGGTTAACACATTCTCATCACGGTCTACCCACTGTATTTCCCAGAATTCCAAGTCTTGGATCAACTTTTTCACTAGGTCGCAATACTTGATCATGATAGGATTGATCACTTCATAATCTCCCTTGACTTGATGCAGGATCAACTAGGAGTCACAGTTGGCTATGATTTTTGTCGCCCCAAAACAGTTAGCATACTCAATTGCTACAATCAAGGCCTCATACTCTGCCTGGTTTTTGGAGGCTTAGAATTTGAACCTTAAATCTTCTTCAAAAGTTCTAACAGTATCTGGTTCGATCAACACAATCCCAGCTCCGCTAACATTCTTCGTAGCAGACCCATTGGAGTAAACCTTCCGACAATCATCGGGCAAACTCATTGTCTGTTGGCTCGATTGCTCCTTCCCCTTCAAGATCTTTTTTGGGGTGCTCTCTGCATTATCCTCCTTGGTGAACATATGCTTGGCCAAGAAGTCAGCCAAAGGTCGACCTGAACTTTCTGGTTTGTGCAGTATCTTCCTCAACTGAGTACTAGTCAGCACGATAATAGGGTGAGCGGAGAAGTAAGCTCGGAGCTTTCTGGCTGCTACCACTAAAGCGTAAGCTATCTTTTCAGCATTGAAGTACCTCCCTTCTATGTCAGACAAGGCTTTTCTCACGTAATAAACTGGCTTCTGAAGGCCATTTTTCTCCCTTGCCAAAACTGCAGCCACTGCTCGATCTCCAGCTAATAGGTAGACATACAACTTTTCTCCTTGAAACGGGCTACTTAGCAATGGTGGGGAGGTGAGGTATCCGTTGAGCTGTTTGAACAATGAGGAGCATTCGGTCGTCCACTCAAAGTTTTCATCCCTCTCAAAGTTTTGAAGAAAGGGAGAGACCTCTCATCTGACTTGGCTATGAAGCGACCGAAAGCAGTGACCCTACCATTCAATCGTTGGACTTATTTGATGCACGTAGGCTATTGCATTTACACCAAGGCATTTATTTTCTTTGGATTGGCCTCAATACCCCTCTGCGATACCATGAACCCCAGAAACTTGCCTGCAGCTACCCCAAATACGCACTTACTCGAATTCAGCTTCATGTCATTTGCTCGTAGATTGGCAAACGTTTCCCTTAGGTCGATCACATGACGACCAGCCTTAGTTTTAATGACCATTTCGACGATGTAGGCCTCCATGTTTTGGCCAATCTGACTAGCAAAGACTCTGTTCACCATTCTCTGATAAGTAGCTCTAGCATTCTTCAAACTGAATGGCATCATGGTGTAGCAATATATCCCTCCAGCTGCTTGGAAGGCTATCTTCTCAATGTCATCTTCGTGCATTCTGATTTGATGGTATCCCGAATAATCGTAGAGTAAACTGAGGGTCGCATGTCTAGCAATTGAGTCGACCAACTTGTATATCCGTGGAAGTGGGTAGCTGTCCTTTGGGCAAGCTAAATTCAGATCAGTGAAGTCGACACACATCCTCCACTTTCCATTGGACTTCTTAATCATCACTACGTTTGCCAGCCAAGTAGTATAGGACGTCTTCTTGATTATACATGCACTAAGAAGTTTGTTTACCTCCTGTTTGATGGTCATTTCTTTGTCGCGACCAAAAATCCTTTGCCTTTGGCTTTTAAATTTCATGGTGGGGTTCACCTCCATGCGATGCATTGCGACCTCATCTTTGACTCCCCTCATGTCCTCTACCCTCCAAGCAAAAACGTCTGTACTTTATTTGAATAGGTCGACTATCTCCACCTTTTCTTCCGGTGATAGCTGTCTCCCTATTTTGATTTTCTGCTCGGGGTAAGATGGGTTGGCCTCTATATCCTCCAGCTCGTCTACTGGTTCTAGTTCTGGGTTGTCTCTAAACTGCAAAGTCTCAATGATGATCTCTCTGCCCCTTTTTCTTTTCTCAGCCCCCAAGTGTCAAGCTTCTATCTCGATCATATCATCTAACTCAGCAGCTATTTCTCCATTCAAGGCCCTGAGTTTTGGTTGACTTGAAGGCATAGGTCGCCAATGACAATCTGGTCGACCAAAACTGTATCTGTTGCGACCGAAGTGTTTTCATAGGAACGTGTCAGCTCAGTCATGACGTGGTCACGTGAGAGATACGTCGCCTCTTATATACACTTGATCATAGATAATCTGGAAGTAGTGATGACAGACTTTGAGAACTTCCAACTGGCATCTGTATTGTCTATCTCTAGATCGGGATCAAGAATTGTCGGACAATGATATAGGTCAACAGATCTTTATTGTTGAACCGTTGGAGCTGTTGCAAAGGGATTGACCCATTCAATAGCAGCATCTTTGTGATGTCTGGAACGTTGGGTTTCCTAGGTTGGGCCTAATCCATCACTTTTATTCCGTTCATTATTCACGAAATAAAATAAATGTATTCAAAAAGCTTTTTGCACGGGAAAAACAGGGAAAGAGCTAGAACCCTACAAGAGATGCCTTCTCAGGTTTTAAATCTCATTTTCAATTGTTTACCATATTCTATTTATTTGATAATAATGAAAATTATATATTCCACTACACAACTAATAATGTGATTACAATTATACATTAATTATTTTTATATTTATTCTAGTATACTTTAATACATTTCCAGTTTTGGCAAACTAAGCTAAAAGTGTTAAACTTAGTCTTATTTTTGTGATTTTGGTCTCATTTGAATGAGTATGTACCTATTGATTTCCACATTTAACAACTTACGAGTACTCATTGTCACAAATCTAAGAGAAAAAATTATGTGGCTCGAATATCTCCAAAATGAATTTAAGAACCGGTTTGGATGCAATAATTGTAAGTGTTATTATAGTTTATACGCAATCTAAACCCGCTTTTCTCAAAATCTACTGATAAGAGAGAGAGAGTAATTCCTGAAAAAGGAGTAAATCTTGCAAAACATGAGTGATAAATAGAGGAAGAGAGAGACAAAGAGACTTCAGAGAGTGAACAGCAGGCAATTCAGAAACATAATCCAACAAATGTTTATTATATATATTATGGAGTACCAAATAAAACAAACAAAAAGAAAATCAAGAACATTCTTAGTCATTATCTGGCCCTATGCTCCTTAGGCATGTATTTCTTGCAAATCATGCTCTTTCCATTAATCGTTATTCTTGCTTCTGATCTCCCGTTCATTATTATCATTGGAATTGTCGCTGTAGAAAACATTAGCTTTCCGAAATGTGGAGGCCCTTGTCTAGGTTTGTTTATGTCTACTTCCAACACATTCCTTATTCCGAACCTCCTGAATTATAAGAAAACACACAAGTGATCTTAACAGTTTTATAGTCTCTTTGTCCCTAAATAAATGTCGATTTTCTATAAATATTTGTCCCAAACAAAAAATGAATGTCATTTTTGAAAATAACTTTGTCCCTAGTTGTTCTTTTTTGAGCAAGTTTTTTCACTAGTCACTTTATACTTGCAAAACTAAATGTCTGAAAGTGAAAAACAACAATATTTAGGCATCTTTCCCATTTAATTGTACAAAAAGTAAATTTCGTTTAGAAATTAAGTTAGAGACGAAGGAAATATTTAGAATTGTCAGTGTAACTAGAGTTGAAATTAAACAGATTTTACTTACATTGCAAGATACCAGAAGATCTGTTGCTCGGTAAGAGGCTCCCCACGAGAGAACGTGAAGAACAATGATCGTTCTTCTATAGAAGTGTGATTCCATTCTAGGGCAAAAGGGCTCAGCAATGAAGCAGAATGCACGAAAATAGACTCGCTTGCCCTATTACCAGAGATACCATTATTAACAGAGATAGCATGACCAAGGGCATAGTATCTCTGGTAATAGGGTATGACAGCCCGTGGGGTACTAGTGACATAAATTGGCCTTGCATAACTAGGGGCAGAAGTAAACAACCCACGGGTTGTCAGCCGTTGGAGATTACTATTTCGCCCCTGACCATATACGTAACGATGAGCAAGGGGAGGCAGATTTATCTCCCTCCTAACTAGACCACTTTGCATTGCCCACCAATAAGAATAATCTACACTAAAAATGTTATTATCACGATGAACGGTAGGAAAATTTGTCTCCCTAGTTCGGGAGCCATTGACCCTCCCCTCTTGGTTACTAACTTCCATTTGTGTTGAAAACGAAAAGAGAGATAGAAAAGGGGGGTTATGTCTAAAGAGATGAATTGTGTTAGACTATGTGTGTGAAGAGAAACAAAGGGCAAATAATGTCATTTTATAAGGAGATACTATGGACATAAAAATTATGTATTTTATGTTTTGTGCTTAATTAAGATACCCCTTTGGTAGTTAGTGTTATAATGTTTCTATCTTTGGGAGCAATTTGTAGGATAACCTTGAAATTTCTGATTGTCAAGGTAACATTTTGATTGATGTAATCTTCAAATTACTTAAGCAAAGGGTGACAACCAGATATCACATCATTTGTGAATAAATTGTAATAATTTTTTTTTGTTGTGGGATGAGTCAATGCAAAATTAATTTATTTCCTTTTTTTTTGTTTATTTTGCATATACAATAATTTCAAATTTTGAATTAAAAAATAATAATATTAAGAGCATATATATATATTTGGACATTCATTTTGGACTGGGAGACGGAGGGAGTAAAAAAATATGTGATCAAAATGAGAAAGATATTTACTTTTTGACTTGCATTACGTGTACACATTCAATTTTGTAAAACCAACTCTGATGCGGATCAACAACAACAGAATTTTGGCGAACCAGTGGTGCCGCGCGTTGGAAGTGGCTTGTCCGTGCAGAATGGTGGAGCGGTCGTGCAAGATTAAGTGCTCGGCCATGCTATTCGGCGGAAATCAGATACGGGCTTCGGTTGTTTTGTTGGTTCTAGGGTTTTATGAATAATTAGTTTAGGGTATTTTAGTCTTTTTCTTTGAATGTTATTTTAGAGCTTCATTAGAATATTTATAGTTGTTTTAGGGTTTGGAAAAGAGAGTTTTTTTTTAATTTTATGAATTAGAGAAAAGATTAGGCTTTTATATATTGATTATTGTTCTTTCTTTCGGTCTACAATCTCTGGTCTTCCGACATCATTTGGTATCAGAGCCCTAGACAAATATCAATGGCCGAACGAGAACGCGGTGGTCGAGGTAGGGACCGTGCAGCGGATGCCCAGGAAGATGGCCATCATCGCGAACGAGACCTGTGTGATATCGAGATGGACGAGATGCGAAGACATATTCAGATACTCCAGAACTGCATGGCACGCGTGGAGCCTCCACCGAATATGGGTTCAATTCGGATACTTCTTTCGAGGATATGAAGAATACAAAGGGTTTTTTTTTCGAATCTTCAAGTATAGAAGATCTTGTTGATTGGTCAAAACCTCCTATATTTGATGAGTGTCATTGTGAAATTTGTCAAGTGATGACATCCAATCCTATTCGTGTTAAAACAATTGATCTTAAATTTTCACAAAATCAATTGATGCGGAAGTTTGAAGCCGTCAACTTTGATCGTCAGTACGAAGATCCGTTTGACACTTATACCCCCCGTTCTTATATTTTGTGAATCCTTCATAAATTCATTATTGAGTAGTTTGTCTCAACTCAATGGAGTGATTGGATGAATATTATTACGAAGGCAATATAGTTTAAAGTTCGTCAAGGGCATAAAGTTACTTTTGAAGATGGAGTTCATCTTGAAGACGTGTTTAAAGCCATTCCAATGTCTCCACAACCTTCGGAGTTTTCGGGTTATCGTAGTGCTCCTATCAAGAGGATATCGACTCGTGATCGAGTCTTTTCAAAAGAGGGGAGGTTGATGCAGATCAACAACAGCAGAATTTTGGTGAACCAGTGGTTGCACGGCCGCGCGTTGGAAGTGGCACGCCTGTGCAGAATGGTGGAGCCGCTGTGCAAGATAAAGTGATCGGCCGTGCTATGCGGCGGAAATCAAATACGGGCATCAGTTGTTTTGCTGGTTCTAGGATTTTATGAATAATTAGTTTAAGGTATTTTAGTCTTTTTCTTTGAAAGTTGTTTTACGGTTTCATTAGAGTATTTATAGTTGTTTTAGGGTTTGGAAAAGAGAGTTTTTTTGATTTTATGAATTAGAGAAAATCTTAGGCTTTCATATATTGATTCTTGTTCTTTCGTTCGATTTACAATCTCTAGTATTCCGGCATCAAACTCGCATTCAAGATGGTGGAGTTGTAACATTTTTGAAATAAAATGAAAATTTTAGATTTGGGTTTTGGTTGATTGGAGTCTTATTTATGTCATTGCTTGGATGATTAAGCCTTTATATATTTTTGGCCTAAACAAAGATATAAGGGTGGAATATTGATGCTAATATTTTATATTTTTTAATCAAAAATGATATTGTACCCTAATCTTTTATAAAACAATTATAGCAAAATTAAAATGTGATGGGGGCGCCAGACCATCATAAAATATGTAGGGGCTATGAAAAAGAAATAAAGAATTAAGATTAAAAAATGTCAACCAACCAAAATTTTATCTACCTTAATATTTGTTCCAACCAACTTTAAAAGTTACATGTTTTTTGATTAATTGTGGTTGATTAACCCATTATCAGAACGATAATAATATTTGTCCTTTTGTTCATACAACTTTGTGAAGATGTGAAGATTCGACTGAACAGGTGGGCGATCGCCCAGCTTTTGTGGGCGACCACTCAGCTTCAAAACTCAACAAGTTTTAATCGTCTGTACAAGTGGGTGACCGCCCAGGCCATGTGGGCGACCGCCCAACTCAAAAACCAAACAACGCTGAAGTCTCTGTTCATGTGGGCGACCACCCAGTGACAAATCCTGGAGTGAAGTTTGTTTCCTAATTCAACTAAACCTTTGTTTTAGGCTGAGATATTTTATTTTGAGTAGGATGATTTTACTTTTTCCATTGTAACATATATATTGAGAAGTTCATCAACGAAAAACAGAAGTTTTGGGAAAATCCTAAATTGATTTCCTACATGGTATCAAAGCAGCATCATACACAAGTCTGAATCTATGGCGGGGAACGATGTTATCATCGATAATTCTCCTAAAATCAAATATAATTCTCCCTTTTACCTAGGTCCTCAGGATAGGTCAGGCAATTTTATTACTCCTTCCACTGCTTCATCCTCATCTTTTACAGCTGAGCGATGGAAAGCTTTGGCAAGCCTCGTCGATAATTCTCAAATCTCAAATGATCACCTCCATGGTCAGTTTGATGCGATTTCATGGATTATTGATACAGGTGCTTCAAATCATGTGATTGAAAACGCCTCGTGTCTCCTTAATTCTCGGACTATATCGGCATGTCTAGTCGGTTTACCTAATGGGCCTTCTGTGTTGGCTCATACAGAGGGATCCGTTCGTCTGACGGACACCATTACCCTCTCTCATGTTCTATTTATTCCAAACTTAAGTTGTAACTTAATTTCAGTTTCTCAACTTTTTGACGATATTCACTGCAATGTCCAATTTAACTCATCTATGTGTGCTATACATGACCTGTCAAGGAACCTGATTGGAGTAGGTGTTAGGCGGGATGGACTCTACTACCTTCACGGCACATCTTCAGCCTTTAGTGTTTCCGTTACCGGATCGCCTTCTTTGTTGGAGCTGTGGCACAATCGGTTGGGGCACCCCTCCAAGAATGTGGTAAAGCTTCTCCCCGCAGTTAGCCAAAATTCTGCCAAAATTCTGGCAGTTTACCTAAACCTTGTGATACTTGTTTTCGGGCTAAACAGTCTAGAGATAGTTTTCCTGTTAGCGATCATAAGACCACTAGAATCTTTGAGAAGGTTCATTGTGATTTATGGGGTGCATACACTCATTCTTCTTCTTGTGGTGCACGATATTTTTTAACTTTGGTGGATAATTTTTCTTTAGCTATCTGGGTCTATTTATTGGTTGATAAAACAGAAGTTTTTCGTATGTTTATGGCTTTTATTGCCATGGTAGAACGTCAGTTTTCTCAAAAGATTAATGTCATCCAATCGGATAATGGTACCGAATTTAATTGCATGCTTGATTATTTCTTTTCCTCTGGCATTACTTTCCAAACATCTTGTGTTGGTACCCCATAACAAAATGGTAGAGTCGAGCGAAAGCATCGTCATATTCTGAATGTTGCTAGAGCGCTTCGATTTCAGGCTCATTTGCCTATTTTCTTTTGGGGTGAAGCAGTTCTTACTGCTGTTCATTTAATTAACCGGACTCCTACACCCCTCTTAGGTAATAAGACTCCCTATGAGATTTTGTTTGGAAAATTGCCTTTCTTTGACTCTCTCCGTGTCTTTAGTTCTTTGTGTTATGCCCATAATCAGAAGGCCAAGGGAGATAAATTTGCCTGTCGTAGCCGAAAATGTATCTTTGTAGGCTATCCTTTAGGCAAAAAGGGGTGGAAGTTGTTTGATCTAGAGACAAAGAAATTTTTTGTCTCCCGGGATGTGAAGTTATTTGAGACCATCTTTCCTTACAGTGATTCATCAACAGTACCTCATACTCCAGATTCAGTGGAGACCCTTAACCAAGAGGCTGATTTTGCCTTTATTGATTATCCGGATATGGAAGATATTGTCTCTGAACCTTTGACAGTGGCTCCTGCGGATATACCTGAACCTGTTACTGCAGTATTTGCAGATATTGCCTCTACGGAGGTCTCATCTTCTTCTATGACAGAATCCTCTCAATCTGAGCAAGAGGCTTTAGGGAGGGGCATGCATACGAAAGTTCCCTCCGTTCTTCTTCGGGACTACATTGCTGCTACTATCACTCCTGCTAGTCCATCCCCCAAACACCACACTCCAGTCGGCTCCTCAAGTACTCCTTATCCTATAGCTCACTATATAAATTGTGATAGTTTTTCTGTGAAATATCGTAACTTCCTTGCAGATATTACCTTAGCTAAAGAGTCTAGGACTTTTCGTGAGGCAATGTCACAAGATGGGTGGAAGGAATCTATGTAGGCTGAAATTCGTGCCATGGAAGATAATGGCACATGGACTATAGTTCCTCTACCTCATGGTAAGTGTGCTCTGGGTAGCCAGTGGGTTTATCGGATTAAATATAAGTCCGATGGTACTGTTGAACGGCTTAAATCTCGATTGGTGGTTCTTGGTAATCATCAGAAAGAAGGGATTGATTACACGGAAACCTTTGCTCCTGTGGCCAAAATGGTCACCGTTCGAGCCTTTCTTGCCATTTCTGCCTCAAAGAATTGGGAACTGCATCAAATGGATGTTCATAACGCTTTCCTGCATGGTGATCTTCAGGAAGAGCTCTACATGAAACCTCCTCCGGGCTTTCATTCCAATCAGCCCAATATGGTTTGTCGCCTTCGCAAATCTCATTATGGCCTGAAACAGGCCCCGCATTGTTGGTTCGCTAAGCTGGTGGCTTCCTTGAATCACTATGGATTCTTGTAGTCTTACTCTGGTTATTCTCTGTTCACGTTCACAAAAGGTACGATTCATATGAATATACTTGTGTATGTTGACAATCTTATTATAGCTGGGAACGATTCTGCTGCCCTACAGTCTTTCAAAAAGTATCTGAGTAAATGTTTCAAAATGAAGGACCTTGGCTCCTTGAAGTATTTCTTGGGCATTGAAGTTGCTCGTAGCTCCTCTGGTCTGTTTCTGTGCCAACGCAAGTATACTTTGGACATTATATCTGAAGTTGGTCTATTGGGTGCAAAGCCATCCGGCATTCCTATTGAACCGAATTATAAACTTGGTCTTGCCACTGGTGATCTTCTGGATGATCCAGAATGTTATAGACGATTGGTTGGTCTTCTCATTTACTTAGCAGTCACCCGTCCAGATTTAGCATATTTGGTTCACATTCTGTCGCAATTTATGAAGGAACCTCGCAAGGATCATTGGGATGCGGCATTGCGAGTTGTTCGTTATCTCAAAAGCACACTTGGTCAGGGTATTCTCCTTCGTGCTGATAGTGAACTCACGCTCGAAGGATGGTGTGATTCGGATTGGGCCGCTTACCCTATTACTCGACGCTCGCTTTTTGGATGGCTTGTGTTTCTTGGTCATTCCCCTATATCTTGGAAGACGAAGAAGCAAACCACTATGTCTCGTTCGTCTGCCGAGGCCAAATACTGTTCTAAGGCGGCCCTTACTTGTGAATTGAAATGGTTGAAAGGATTATTGCTGAGTCTTGGTGTTCATCATCCCAAGGCGATTAACATCTTTTGCGATAGCCAGCTGGCTCTAGATATCGCTAAGAACCCTGTCTTTCATGAACGAACAAAGCACATTGAAATAGATTGCCATTTTATTCGTGATGCTATTTCGGATGGTCTTATTTCTCCTTCCTACGTTCCCACTAAAACGCAGCTGGCAGACATTTTTACTAAAGCTCTTGGTAAGAAACAATTTGATTTACTTGTTAGCAAGTTGGGCATTCTCAGTCCCCATGCTCAACTTGAGGGAGGGTGTGAAGATGGTGAAGATTCGACTAAACATGTGGGCGACCGCCCAGCCCTTGTGGGCGACCGCCCAGCTTCAAAACTCAATAAGTTTGAATCGTCTGTACAAGTGGCCGACCGCCCAGGCCATGTGGGGGACCGCCCAGCTCAAAAACCAAATAACGCTGAAGTCTCTGTTCATGTGGGCGACCGCCCAAGACTAATGGGCGACCGCCCAAGACTAATGGGCGACCGCCCAGTGACAAATCCTGGCGTGAAGTTTATTTCCTGGCGTGAAGTTTATTTCCTAATTCAACTAAACCTTTGTTTTAGGCTGAGATATTTTATTTTGAGTAGGATGATTTTACTTTTTCCATTGTAACATATATATTGAGAAGTTCATCAATGAAAAACAGAAGTTTTGGGAAAACCCTAAATTGATTTCCTACAGACTTCTAGTTATGAACTACAGCCACAGGGGCCAATCGAGACAGTTACCCTATGATAGAAGAGTATAACAACAATCATGAAACTTTTTTGAGTATGAGAAGAAGACTTATGTGCCACTTATTGAGCAGGAAGAAAATGTCTGCCAGCTGAATTTATAAGAATTTCTAGAGTTGGAGGGGCTTTTGCTTAACAATGGAGGTAGTTTGAATAGGGCTTTTGATGGCCACAATACCAATGAACTTAGCATAAATCTACTTAGGATTTTGCTTACTAGCTTCAGAAGGTAGTAGGGTTTCGGGTTTAAGATTTAAGAGAACCACCGAATTTCAGTAATCATTGTTGCCAAAGCCCTATATTCGGCCTCACTACTTGACCGGGATACGGTATGTTATTTTTTGGCTGACCATGCTACCAGATTGGGGCTAATGAAGACACATGCACCGGTTGTAGAACGACGGTCATCCGGAGAGCCTGCCCAATCGGCATCGTAGAAAGAAATAAGAGACAAGTCTGAAGAAGAACGGAAGGAGAGTCCAAGGGAGGACGTCCCTTTAAGAAACCGAAAGATGCATTTAACTGCATGCATATGAGAAGTGCGAGGAGAGTGCATAAACTGGAATACCTGGTTAACAGCAAAAGAGAGATACGAACGAGTGAGAGTAACATATTGGAGGCCACCGACCATGCTACGATAGAGATTAGCGTCAGGAAGTGGGTCTCCATCATGAGCCGTGAAATGTAGTCCAGGAGCAAGTGGTGTAGGGGCCGGTTTGCTCAAGTGCATATTAAACTTATGGAGAAGATCTGATACATATATCGTTTGGTTTAAGTGCAAGTGACTTTCTGTCCGAGTGGCTTCAATGTCGAGGAAGAAACTGAGTGGCCCCAGGCGTCTACTCTCAAAAGTAGCACAAATAGAGTCAATGACTTTACTTACCACATATGAGCTAGAACCGGTAACAAGAATATCATCTACATACACGAGAATGGTCACTGTGGTGTCGTGTAGATGACGAATAAACAAGGAGGAATCTGCTCGACTGTTAAAGAAACCCAAGGTAAGAAGAAAGTCATGCAGGCGACGAAACCAAGCACGAGGTGACTATTTGAGTCCATAAAGAGAACGATGAAGGCGACATATGTGAGTTGGTTGATGTGGTTCAACATGCCCCAGTGGTTAGGACATATATACTTCCTAAGAGAGTATCCCGTTTAGAAAAGCATTTCAAACATCAAGTTGTTCAATAGGCCACTTACGAGAATGAGCGACAGAGAGAATAGAACAAATGGTCCGGGTTTAATGAGAGGACTAAACGTCTCATCATAATCAATCCCCTCTTGATGTGTGTACCCTTGAGCTACAAGTCTAGCTTTGTAGCGTTCAAGTGACCCGTCAGCATGCCATTTGACTTTATAAATCCATGAACTGCCAACAACATTATGATTCGGTGGAAGGGGAACCAGAGACCATGTACCATTTTTGCGGAGACCCATAATCTGCTCATGCATTGCTCGTTGCCAGTGAGCCAAGGGTGCAGTCGGTTTGAAGGTATTTAGTTCGAATAAAGGACAGTCCACAGTCGTTGCACCAAGTGCGAAGTGATGTTTAGGGCGAAAAATACCAATGAGCTTAGCATAAATCTACTTGGGATTTTGCTTACTAGCTTTAGAAGGTAGTAGGGTTTCGGGTTTAAGATTTAGGAGTATTGTAGCTTGTGGAGCAGGTTGGAATGATGCACCTTGATCATCACATTATTTAATGTGTCACTGTATGCATCCTTATGATTATCATCGTCTTGGGATCCTTAGAACTATATAGTTATCACCTGAATTTAAAGGGTCATTAGGATCATCTGTACGAGCCATACCAAAAATGTTTTATTAAACAGATGAATGGGCAAACCTGGTAGTCGTACCCAAATTGGAAAAAACAAGAGATTCATGATCTAGACGCCAAGATGGACTAATGAAAAATGTGCGAAAGAGTAACTTTGACAAATATTAAACATATTTAAAGCACAATCGATGAAAAACTGCATCACGTGACAAATGAATGAGTTGATGAGCATATGCTTGGAATCAATATGACTCAATATATTAGAACCCTTAAGATTGGTTTTTGTAAACTTTGCTCTAATAACTTCCATGATTAGATACCCATGCAAGAATTTTTCAAAACAGAAAAGTGGTATAATATCCTTAGATATCTAAACCTATGAAACATTTTGAAGGAAGATGGTGGTAGTGTGTGAATCTCACTAACACGAGGGTGGGCGATTAAAATGTCTCGTGGTTGATTTATCATTCGGGTTTGAAGAATTATGGTATAAGGTGGAAGAATTAGGGATGGGACCGGGGCACTAGGGTTAGGATTTTATCGGCTTAGGAGATGGTGATGGAAGTGTTGGTGTAGCAATTGTGAATATTTTGTTCAACCAGCCGACACTTATTATTTATTTGAAGAAAACAATAAGATTTTTTTTGATATTTTAGATATTCAAGGGTTTACAGGTTAATTTATGGAATTGAAAGGTGAAGTATCACCAATTTCACCCAATTTTAGGATTGGTATTGCTAATTAGGTGTTATCAATCAAATCAATTCAAAGTAATAAAACAAGTAACACCTAATTAATTTATTAATTAGGGTTGGACTGTCGGATTGTGTGATTCGAGATCACCTTCATTAATTAAAGGGACTCTAGGCTAATCTTTTTTATGGGATTATACTACTCTAAAAGTAATTGGAGGGATTGAGAAGAAGAATATAAAATTGTAGGAGTTTAACTTGTGATTTTGAGAGCTTACAATAGGTAGCCTTGACTAAGGCTCGAGATTCTTGTAGGAGAGAGATGAAGAACGAAATTAGAGAGAGCTTTAGGGTTGTTTTGTGTCTTCTGTCTAGGAGAGAATGGAGTAAAACGTGTGTAGGATAAGGGCATTGAATAAGGAGGAGAAACCTTCTATTTATAGGTGTGAATTAATTGATCACCAGGTTAGGAGTTACAAATAAGGAAGGAATCAAATATTTGATTTGTTTCAGTTATAAGAAGGTTATAGGAAGTCTCAAATTAGCGTAAATCCCGAATTGGGAGAGGAGAGATCGAAATGGAGAAGGAAAGTGAATTTTCTCATTTTGCAGAGGTTGTCTCATGTAACATATTTAGTCTCGTACAGACAACTAGTCAGATTGACTATATTGTCCTCTACAGTTTATTCCGTTAGTGAGTTAAGTCCAAAATTAACGAAATTAGTCAAAACCAAACGAAATATGACGACACTAATGAGCTTCCATCAAAACACGAAGTAGAGAACAAGAGTAGAATATTTATTTATGTTGACAATTTGATGAGTTTAGGATAAGAGATGGGTAGTTAAGAAAGGCAAAAAGATAGATTTTGTTGTAAAGGATGGAGAGATGACACTAGAGTTAGGTTAGAAGGAGACGAAAGGAGAAGAGATAAAGGGTGTGCGACACCACTACTATGGTGGCTCGCCAAGGCTCATGGTAAAACCCTAAAGAAGGGATGGAATGTAGTCTTTAAGGAGAGTGAGTGTTTTTGCATACCGGTGTCAATAGTAAAAAATATTTATTTATATTGAACCTCTAAATTATCAAATTCGTAACTTCTCAATGTACATGGAAATAAATGTCGTCTGTTACCCCAGTAAAATATACTCCGACACTTTTTATTTAATGTCACTAAATTTCTACCTTATAAGTTTCGTAAAATCTAGGGAGAGCGTTTCTCCATAAGTTATGGAGAAACGGGTTACGGGTATCCAGAACCTTTTGAAAGGATATCCGGAAACTTTTTGTATTGGCCATGACATTGTCCCATGGTTGCCACGGATATCGATCTCAAAGGTTACGGATATCCAGGAACCCTTTGAAAGGATATCCGAAGCTTATGAAAGTGATATCCGAGGAAACCTTCAAAATGATATCGAAACTTTCAAAATGTTTTCGGATATTCATTTGATGGTTTACGGATATACATTTGAAGGTTTACGGATATCCGAAAAACCTTCAATAAGCAATTTACGGTCTTGGCCTTGGATTTGGCTTCAAATCTATTTTTTACGGATATCCACCCAAAGGCTTACGGATATCCGTTCCAAAGCTTCCACGGATATCCAGAACCCTTTGAGACTGATATCCAGAAATTTTCTTCTGGTTATCAAATGTATAGCTTCTGGCTATTAAAAACGCGTTTCTCCATAGTTATGGAGAAACGCGTTTCTCAGCAGACCTACTCTATAAGTTTAGGGCAAATTTTGTTTACTTACCAAAGTTGACCTTATGTTGAAATCTAGCCATTACCCTGACCCACCATCTGTGTCGGTTGAAGCTAGCAATAGTCATCTATCCCCCTAGCCCATCATAGTGCCACAAAGGTCCCTTACTAGCACACATACAACAACTCTATTCGATAGCCTCCACCATCCTTTGGATATTTTCTTCGACCATTACATATCGAACACCTTCCCCGGGGAGCAACTCCATTTCTAACTTAAACTTCTATCTCTCTCTCTCTCTCTAGAAGAAGAAGAAGACACCCTCCTTGCAACCCTCAGGATGATCGAATGAGAGGATTGGAGGGTGATGAATGAGTTTGGTGAACGATGGTGGTTCATGGCGGCGGATCTAGCATGGTTATGGCAGATTTGAGTTGTGGGTTAAGTCTTATTTGTGAAAGTTAACTATGTTGGATGTCATTAGTTGAGTCATTTTCTACCTTAGATTCTAGTTAGTTTCGTTAAATTTTATTAACTGAGGTTAAATTTTTTGGATGTCATGTATTAAGTCATTTACCATGTCGGATTCTCATTATTTTGTTAAATTTTATTAACAAAATTTGCTTTTTTATGTCGTTAGGGGGTAAGGTGAAATTGAATATATAAATTTAGTAGAATTGTTAAACTGCTAAAATAGTACATAAATAGTTAAAATCGGAGTTTCAATACTCTCTCCATACCATTATAAAAGACACAAGATCCCCATTTTTGTATCCCATTACAAAAGGTACAAGTTTAAAAAGGAAAGTTTTTTAATATTTATTTATTCATGGGACTCACTTGTCAAACTCAAATCATCTATTCCTCACTATTTCTTACCCTACTTTCTCTCTCCTACTCACTTTTCATATTCACAACACTTACTCCACTATACTTTTTTTGTGTGCAAAATTGTAAGTATCCCAATCCAGACCACTCTCCATCCTGGCATACGGAAAACACTAAGGGTTCGCCTCCCCGCGATCACGAAGTCCCGTAACTTCCCAAATGACCAAACTGATCAAAACAAATAAAAAGAGGGACTTTGCAGGCATTAGGAATTGTCAGAAGGACCTGCAGGAATGGCACAATAGTCAAAAAAGCTGACTAATTAATGGGAGAGCCGTACGGACCTCTTTGCATCCGTACGGACCTCTTTGTCAAATTGCCAGTAACACGCCACATACACAAAAGTCAAGAAAAACTGACAAAAACTGACACTGCTTGATTTGTCCCTGCGGACCTCTTGTTGAGCCGTACGGACCTCTTTGTCACCCTCCAGAGGCTATAAATACAACCCCTTGCAGCCTCATTTCACCACACCAAAACCTCCTCCAACCCTCCTCCAACTCCTCACAACCCAAAACTAAAGAGCACCCAATCTAATCCTCTAACCCACACCAAAAACTCCTCCAACCCTCCTCCAACTCCTCACATCCCAACACACCTTTCTCCTTCACAAACCCCATCAAAGAACCTCCCTTCCTTCCTCCCTGAGGCAGCCAGATTCTGCCATTTTTAGCAAGAGATAGTGAGAGTTAATTAGGGGAGATTCTGCCTAAGTAAGAGCAAAATTTATCTCCTCTTTAATCACCCTAAACAAACCACTTGAGCAAACCTCTCACTTCCTTCACAAACACAAACCCTAGGAAGATAGAAAGGAACCAATATTGGTGAGATCACCTTCTGAACCCTAAAAAATGCTTTAATTTCCACGTCTTTAATATATTATTATTGTTGTTTAATATATTATTTATAATGTAGTCTTTACTTACTATATGTGTCATAGACCCAAACCATCTAAATGATCCTACAAGATCTTCCATGCACAATGTGCACAAGAATGGAGGTCTGATAGCGATAGTAGTTTGTTGATATTTCATGTACTGTCTTTCCATTATTTACTATCAAATACTATACAACTTTCAATGAAGGATTTAGGAAGACTCTTTTATATGAGTCATCTCGGGTGAGAGCTAAAAAATCTATTCCCGAGGCGTAACCTGACCTCCGAACTCAAAAATCTCATCACACAACAAAAGGTCATTTTTCAATGTTTTGGGCATGACTAAAACGGCGTGGCGACTCTCTCTTTTCAAAGAAATTCATCCGTCCAATCTTTGAAACAACTTCTCACCTCTCAAAAGAGGAAGGCCCTGGCGCAAGCCGCGGGCGCCGCCAGATCGGGTAATTTCAGTTGGCGAATCCGCTAGAGAAAATTTGTTTTAAAACTTCTAAAAAAGATTTTTAAAACATGGTGTGGGTCAAACTTTCGTTTTACCCCTTCTTTGACTGTTGTGTGTGTATGTGTTTTACCTTTTTTTTGCCTTACTTATTCAAAAAAAATAAAGATGTATAATAATATATCTGTGTAAATACCTGTAAAACACATCTTGCAAACTCATGTTTTACTAAAAAAGGAATTCTAGTGATCACACACTACGCACACTCTTACCATGTGCACTTGCACACTACAACCCCTAGCCTGGGATGGTCTCAGTTGCAGTTCAAAAGGTGTTCCTATGCCTCTCTTGCGAGCATGGGATCATTCCAAACATCCCACCCTAGCCAGTGTCAACCATGCACTATTTGCGTCACACTTTGTCCCTGACTTGGTTGGTTTTTGACCCAGTCCGTGTCATAAAGCCTAGATGTATATCCCATGTCGTTCATTTCTGAGTCAAAACCTAAAATTCAAGGTCATTTGCGAAAGCAAGCTCGACGTAATCATTTACCCGATCTTGACTTATAGCGTTAACTCGTAAAGCGGCCTATATCGAATATACGTCAACGCCCATGTGACACCGTGTCATCAAGACTTTAATGCCTCGCCCATGAAAATATGAACTAGCCGGATCCTAAAGTCAAAGATCCCTTGCGAAAGCAAGACACAAAAAAGGTCATGACAAAATCTTGACCCGATCTTGACTTAAGGTGTAAGTACCCAAATCTGATTCGTAATAAAACGTTAATTCGCACTTTCCAGATTAACGAGATTTATCGGGACTGCCCGGATCATCCAATATCAAAGTGTATTAAAAACATGTTAGAACACGTGAAAAATATTACTTTTCAAAAAATACGCAATTTCCGGGACTGTTCCGACATTTATTCGGACAGTTATTTAAAAAACTGTCAAAATAACGGACAAAGGACGAAACAATGATAACTCGTCACAAAAGTCTCCCCAAGGGTCAAATCAGGGTCAAATCATGTCAGAAGATGAAATGACCAAAATACCCTCAGACTGAAACCTAGGCCGGTCGGCCTGTTTTACTGCTTAACCAGCAAGTCGTCCAACGGTCACGTCAATAATTTGTAATGCCCAAAATGCCCTCAAACTGATAGAAAGGCCGGTAGGCCTTTGTTTTGCGATGCTTTACGGCCCTACTTATAAATGACAGCCTCGATCATTCTGGGTAAAAGTGCTGGTCCCCGAAAATTTTCACCCCTCCCGCGCCGTCATACCTCGATTTCCAGCCAGGCGTACCCCCGAGAAACGCCCCCAAAGCTCCTCGAGAAACTTCCTCAATTCGCGTGAAAGCCTCATTTTTTCCAAACAAACACAATCCAAACACTTTTCATATCCAATATATGATCCCTCGGAAGATAGAGTCAAAAAACCTAACGATTAGTAAACCCTCGCTTCTCAATCTAAACTTTCAATCCCTTTTACGTCTTTTCCTGCACTATTT
The DNA here is from genome assembly GCA_022495995.1 of Adenophora triphylla var. japonica. Lineage (NCBI taxonomy): Eukaryota > Viridiplantae > Streptophyta > Magnoliopsida > Asterales > Campanulaceae > Adenophora > Adenophora triphylla. The sequence continues at coordinate 755 of JAFEMH010003543.1, read as the reverse complement.
ATGTTCCGATCAAACTCTTCAAAATGTAGGCACTACGTTGTCTACGAATAAAGAAGTGATCCTCTCTCTACATTAATTTTCTCTTTCGAAAAGAGTAATTTAGAGTTAAAATGGGGAGATCTTGACTGCGTCATTTATCGCTTTATCTTATTACGTCATTTACCGATACGAGATCGTTTTGATTCGTTTGATTGTCATTTCTATCATCCGAATCGTTTGATTCGATTTGATTGTCATTTCTACCGAATCCGAATCATTTGATTCGTCGATAATCTGTCATTTAAATAACGTTTTTTACCTGGTCCTTAATTGTTTGGATTCGTCGATCGCATCTTTTACCGTCAGGAATACGTTTGATTCGATTGATACCGGCCTCATTTCAATATTGTCTTTTACCGACCAAAACATTTGGTTTGTTGATCGCATTTACTTTTAACATCGAGTCAAGAAATTGACTTGTCGATGCGTCATTTCATTAACTTGTCAAGCTATTTACTTTAAATGTCTTTTTCTTTACTATCAATTTCTTTATCAAAAAAGAGGAGCTTCAACGTTATAATGCAGATTCAAAATCAAAAAATCTTTTCCTTACCGTTATTTAATCAAAAAAAAAAGGGTAACGTTATAATGTACGGCTCATGTCAAAAGTACCCCTCATTTCAAAAAACCGCCATTCAAACTCATTTTCAAATGTAACACCCACACATACGCACAATTTTCGAGAAAAGGTAGAAAGACTCGTTAATACGAGGCAT